>CM022679.1:27312482-27397482 GCA_012295275.1 Chrysomallon squamiferum
GACATAACTGTAAATACACCTATCAAGATACGAAAACACCGATATTTCAAATTAACTGGGTCGTTTATAAACACGACTATTTATAGAAAAGAAAAAGAAACGCAACAGCTTTTGATATAGCTTTGTTACTGTCTATTGAGATAAACAGAGGCGACGTCATCCTATATTGTGCTAAAACCGTCAGACGGTTTACAGTGAAAGCCAAGCTACCTTTGATCAACCTTGTGTGTCTGCATGTCTGTCTATGTGTGTTATTAAAGTAATAAATCGTTACGTCTGTCTATGTGTGTTATACCAGTAATAAATCGTTACGTTGTTATGTACCAGATCGAGGTCAATTAATAGCATGACGAAAATCACGTATACCAACTATAAATTATAATGGATTTTACAGGGTGGTGGGAGAGGCGAGTTTTTTAAACTGTATCTGTCTTTTTAATTTATGGGCTATAAAATTAACAATATGTACATCCAGTTTATAACTAACTAGGCAATAAATATTTTACAACTTTAATGTTTTAAAAAGTCTGTACGAAAGAGGAAGAGAGAATAATGTTTGATTAAAGAATATTAGATCAAAACTACTTAAAAGACTGAGTCTCCTGATTGCCATTGTCTGAATTTCTTTATAATAAGGCTGTCGCTTTTTAAAGAAACTTAAGAATGTTTGAATGCTCTTTTTATTATTATTTATGTGTATATAGCTTTATTATACACAGCATAAACTGGACTTTCAGATTTTTATTTTATTATTATTTAGTTTTTTTTTTTGGGGGGTACTCAAATTACTGAGATACGGCTTGATTCCTAACATAAATTAAAAAGAAAATACATATTATCGTTTGATACGATTTATTTATTTAATGTTATCTTCAAATACAGAAGAAAAAAATATATAATATTAATAATTACAGTAATTATAATAATAAAAAAAATAAATAAATAAAAATTACATATATTTTTTGTTTAAACTAGACATACAAAATAATTATAAAAACAATTTAAACAGAAAATAAAATGGAAATATAATATCTATAAACAATGAAATTCAAAACAAAATAAACCAAGAAAGAAAGAAAGAATAAATGAATTAACGAAATGAAATAAAAGTTTAAAAATCGAACTTTAAAAAAAGATGCAGATATGATTTAGACAACAGTGTTTCTTTAAGACGTAGCGAATGAAATGAACATTTTTACGAGAAATAAATTTGCCATGACTGAAATGGTAACCGTATCTAAGAATTATTTTTGACAACAAAACGCCGCCGCCATTTTAATTACATCCGGTCAGCGCATGCGCGCTTTTTGTTTCCTGTCGCCTTATAGACTGGTTCTTATTCAGTGGGTTTGGGATCATTTTGGTTGACTGGACGACTTGGAATCTACGTTAGGTCCTTGCTGCGTACCACCACGACTGGACGACGGAGCTGTCGTCGTCGGCGTGCCAGCGTTAGGTCCAGGTTTTGTCGCTTGAGATTTCGGCGCCGCGTCCGGTTTCTTATTGGGAGAAATGTACGTGCACGCGCCACCACTGCAAGACCACATCCTGGTACCTGGCGATTTTTCTGTTACCTAATGTACCTCAAACCTGGGAAATATAAATAAATAAATAAAATAAATAAATAAATAAATAAGTAAGTAAATAAATAAATAAAATGACTTATAAATGTCTCGAATACAGATAGTAAGTATACATATATAGTATGTATTAGTAATACAAATAGTGGTGATGCTGATTAGTAGAGTGATGGTAGTATTGGTAGTAGTGGTAGTAGTTCTAGTTGCTGAAATAGTAGAAGTATGGTAGTAGTAGTAGTAGTAGTAGTAGTAGTAGTAGTAGTAGTAGTAATAATAATAGTAATAGCCGTAGTAACTGTAGTAGTGGCAGTAATAATTGTAATAGTAGTAATTGTGGTGTGATGGTGATGTTGATTTTAGTTGTAACAGTGGTAGTAGCAGTGGCATAAAATGTTCAGGTAACAGTAGTAGTAGTCTTTTTATATAATAGTACAGTAACGACACCAACTAAAAAATATAAATACTAACAAAATAATATGAAGAAACAACAACAACAGAAAAAAGAAATCGTAATTTATTATTTAGTATTTCCGTAATGTCTTTTGTTTTTAATTCCGTCTTGTCTTTTCTTTAATTACTGCAATGTCCTTTTGTGTAATCACGGAAATAAGCCGATCATTAACGAGTGTTTGTGTAATGTGTTCCTATGGCAGTTTGTTGCGTGTTAAAAGACGCAAAAAATACATGTTTGTTTGCTTCATTAGTTGCATAGTGATCACCTGCTCTGTGCGATGAACAAGAAAGAAAAGTGACAATGTGGAAAACGCCAACAGTTAACAGCGCTGTACTTCACGTTAACGTGGGCAGTGACAGCAGCTGCGTTCACGCAAATTTAATTTCACAGAAAGACAGTTGTGTTGTATTAAGTCACTTTACCGTAATTATGTATTATCTAAGTTTGTATATATATGTGTATGTGTGTGTATGTATGTATGTATGTATGTATGTATGTAAATATCTTTGTATTTATGTATGTATGTAAGTTTGTATATATGTTTTGTATGTATGTATGTATGTATGTATGTATATATATATATATATATATATATATGTATGTATGTGTGTGTACATATGAATGTATGTATGTATATATGTAAGTTTGTATATATGTGTGTGTGTATGTATGCCTGTATGTATGTATGTGTGTATACATATATAGTTATTATATATGTGTGTGTGTATGTATGTGCGTATGTTTGTGTGTGTGTGTGTGTATATATATATATATATGTATGTCTTTACGTATGTATTTATGTATGTGTATACATGTGAATGTATGGATGTACCTACATATATCTGATTCTGCATTCATACACTTATTACACAGACACACATATTTACACATCTCGATATGCATTAAGATCATAATAAAATGAACGGGATCCATATGTAACTCATTAGGATCGATCCGAATGACTTCATAATAAAAAAAAAAAAAAAAATAGAAGAATGTACTGTACTTCAGTACAGTGTGTTATTCAGACAGATAAGGTGATCGAAATCGGAGTACCTGACTTTAGACTCGTACGGGTATATTACCTCCCATTCATAGCTCGCTACATTGACAAACACCTGACCTAAAAGAGCGAGTAACGTGATCAAGTACACATACACCAGCCAGACTAAATTGAACGAATTTGTCGTTTCGCGATAAAAAAATCCTTACTCAGTCTTTTTAGTTAATTGACTAAATCATATACATGTGTGTTTGTAAACACATATATATATTCAATTTAATGCCGTTTTATTATGAATCAAATTTAGATATAAAAAATAAAGTTAAAGTATTTGTTATTGGGAGTACTTCAATGGTCAGAACTCCGAAATAAAATACGAAAAATGTCTGGCTGGTTCCCGTTCCAACCTCTGTCTCCTGACAGCTAAATTAAAGACTGTAGTACATGAATTCCTGTAAATGGGAAGGAGCACAACAAAATCACTTTATGCACATGGAATTGTTGAAGCAGCTTTTCTATCGTTTATGATTAAAAAAGAGAATATTTAACTAACAACAGTCATATGTTAAAATGTTTCGAGGTTTTGTTAAACATAAACTGAAAAGCCTCATTGTCATAGTCAGAAATTAAAGTATTTATTCAGCCGTAAGAAGAAATAAAAACATATAAGATAAACTGCTGAATAATTCATTTTGTCAGAAATAAATCTAAATAAATTTACTTCAAAGACCGAGCCATTTTTAATCAAATTATTATTAATAATAATAATAATAATAATAATAATAATAATAATAATAATAACAATAATAATAATAATAATTCATGATATGAACTGTTACAGTGTCGTTATATTAAATGTATAAACAAAACAATAAAAAAAAAAAAAAAAAATGCACAGTATAATGATATGTAATATTACGAATGACTAAAACGAAGCTAATCTGAAGGTCACACACAATGTAATGTACGTAATATTATGTAAATTCCACTGATGGAGACCGCACCAACAAACACGCCTCGACGTGTACCTCGACCGTGAATGGGTATTTAGTAACAGTTCGCTATAGTTCACTAAAGAAATTATTTTTATCTGATATAAACTGTTAGAGAAAATCTTTAGGCACAGCAGAGTTTATGAGACCGTTTTAAAAAATAATGCAGGGTGAAATAAAGAGAGAGAGAGAGAGAGAGAGAGAGAGAGAGAGAGAGAGAGAGAGAGAGAGAGAGAGAGAGAGAGAGAGAGAGAGAGAGAGAGAGAGATTATAATGACGTATTTTGATACAACACATACTAAAATATTGATCTCAGTGACGTCACCATCTTTAAACTAAAGGATGTTTTTCTGTGTAATACTTCAGTTATCATACGATCATATATAAATTTTAAGAAAGTCAGACAGACAGAAAGAAATGAAGAAAAACAAATAAAACAAACATAAAAATAAACGTATTTTGTTTATCCTTAAATCACGACTTACTGGTTACTGTATTAGTAGATTTTAGAAATCTGATATCTGATGCTCCTTCTGTATTTACTGCTGTTGCTACTACTACTAGTTCCAGCACTGCTACTGCTTATACAATAACTACTACTGCTACTATTACTCCGTTACAAGTACAATATGCACTATTACGTTTCTGCTAATATAAGTATTGTAAATAATATCACTTAAACTAGTAGTTAAATTGTTTTACTGCTGCTGCCGCTGCTATTAGTGTTGTTGTTATTATTATTGTTGATGTTGTTGTAGTTATTATTATTATTATTATTATTATTATTATTACAAAGAGAACTGGATACAACACAGTCTACTACCAACATATGTTCACTAACATTAAACAAAAAAATCGATAAAAATCCTGCACGCTCTTCATTATATACAGCATGACTATTTGTTATTGTAAAGGACGTAAATTACTATATTAATTACATGTGCTAACACATTAATTAGCATCCAGGTGTGAATAAACATGGATTAAACTCATTATTATAATTATTTATTCCTTTCTATTCCAGTACAATTGATAAGTTAACTTTCGTGTTTCTCTTTTGTTTAAAATGTTTTGTCCTCGTATTAGCTTTGTATACGATCATCCGCAAAATATGTTGCAACAATTGCCATGGTAATAGCTATCACGTGACTTAATTCACCAATGGCTTTGTGACAATCCATCGGCCAACCTTGATATCTTTCCGATCGATGCTGTGAAAACACAACTTGAGAGTTGACTGGAAGAGTAACACGCGGCAATAGAACACTGACGTTATCAGATATGTCGGACATAAAACAACTGCTAGGACCACAGGTGCTTAGTAAAAAAGGACTCGTGAGTGTGGACGAAGTAATACAAGACGATGTAGTTGTTGGTAAGATACTTTACGATGATTAATTGCAATGTTATTACTCTGTCTTGCTGACTTCTGTAAACGTGTTATTTGCGAATTCTGCGACCTTGATAACGAGGTAACTATCACGGGTCATTTCCGCGTTGTTGAACAAGTAAGTAACATTACGCTGTAAAGTAAACCGCGACAAAATAACAAACTGTATTCATTTATTTTGAATAATTTCGTAATTTATATTTTAGAAGCCGTTGTATAAATTATTATTATTATTATTATTATTATTATTATTTTAATTTTGAAATTTGAAAAATTATTTTGTATCCATCCGCAAAAAGCGCCAAATGTGAAATAAATTTCAGGGACATGTCGATATGACATACATAATTATATACAAGGACGATGTCATGAAAAACGAAGGTTTATCCATAAAATGAGCAAGATAAAGATTGATAAAGGGCAATAATGTAAAACGGATGTAAAATAATAATAATATTTACAACAAATGGTTTTAAACAAATTAGATTAATGCTAATTCGAAACGAATTAAAAGCTCCTGACTGTTTGTAGCAAAACTCTGTTCGCTTAATTTTAAGGCAATAAACTAGAAATCGTATTTTATCTATATTTATACATTTGGTGGGTTGATAATCATGCAGTTTACATACAAACGCGCGCGCGCGCGCACACACGCACACACGCACACACACACACAGGCCTATTATAGTTAGAAAAGAAAAAGCGTTTCAATATCGTGCGTGAAGGGATAGTTTTGCATTGTGCCCCGTCCCATGACTGCATGTTGATGCTAAAACACCAGTCAGTACTGGAAACATTCCATTTTATCGATCTTTCAGGGCATTTACCTTATTATACGTATCCGTAAATAAGTATTTCGATATATAGATTTTTTTATTTTTTTATTTATTTTTTTATTTTTATTTTTTTATTTTTTTTATTTTTTCCAATCAATAAATCACTTGCAGCCATGCATGAAATGGTCTGGAGAAAAAGGCGAAGTTCACTGGTGCGTGACAGACTGGCTCATTTGGAATAATTAATACAAGACTGTTGTATAGTCGATAAAAAGAAACACAATTTCTTTTTTCTTTCTCAACGGCGTTGGGTTGTCGGTTCCTT
Organism: Chrysomallon squamiferum; assembly: GCA_012295275.1. Lineage (NCBI taxonomy): Eukaryota > Metazoa > Mollusca > Gastropoda > Neomphalida > Peltospiridae > Chrysomallon > Chrysomallon squamiferum. Next base: position 27,319,003 of record CM022679.1, read on the forward strand.
AACATAACCTTTTGAATCGACATTTCTAACGACCTCTGAACGACACTTTAGAAACATTACTGTAATAGAAGTTTACCTTACAGGTGATAAAACGGCCTACATTTATTTTGTACATTTCCAAGTAGCGGTTTCTTATTAAAGTGTACGGGTGGTGGTACGATCGTAATTAAAGCCTCTATAATTTTGTTTACTGCAGGATCAAATATTTTATTTCTTTGGAGTTCAAGTGAGGCTTATGTTGGTGATAGAACACCCTGAATACATAGTACATGCTTCAACGTTATATATTAGTTTGTTCTTGTCGACTTTTTTTTTTTTTTTTTTTTTTTTTTTATTTTTTTATGCTAATAGTAATATATGACGATAGAATGACTAACCGAACAATAAAGGTGGAAACCTGACATTTTGTTGTCTTTCGTATCACATACATTATTTCATTATGTATGGATGTACGTAGATGTGTATCTGTCTACCCATAGATCTTTATCTGTCTAAACACACGTACTGAATTACAGCCCGCTAATTTCTCAGTAATCTACACAGTTTAATAATAATACAAGAACTGACAGAGCATCGAAAATTTATTAACAATTATACGGGCACAACCAAGGTATTCATAAGGTGGTTGACATTATTTGTTTTGCTTATTATAATTATAACCAACCAAACATCTTGAGCAATGTCTGAATAATCGCATTCTTGACATTCTAAGTACCTATTGTAGATGTTTGAATTGTGTGTTGTAAGGATATGTCGTTAAACTAGTCATCACAATAGTACATATTATACAGCCATCACAATAGTACATATTATACAGCCACAACGTCTGCGGGTTAAAGACACGCGTGTTAGGTACGTGCATGAATACACGGACATTCCAGATTGTTCGTTGACAAGGATAACAGAGTAGAAACACGACAAGCCTCACGTATCGATGAAAACCAACCAAGTAATACAAGTTATAAATTATGCATCTGCCTTCAAACACCAAGAGGTTTTTTATTTTTTTTATTTTTTTTTATTTTTATTTTTTATTTTTTATTTTTTTTGTAATAACTTCTCGACTATTTATGGTAATTATGCACGATTCATGTTACGTAGTGGAAAACTCGACAATGATGTGAAACTGAAAAAAGCCCCATACCCGCTAAATTATACAGTTTTATTTATATTAGAGGAGCACAGCAAGGGTACTGGATAACAAAACTGTTTGACAAACAGACGATATTGGATAATAAAATTTACGATAAATAATCAGACCCAGACAAAAACATTGACAGAATACATCTAAAGATATAAAAACATTAGCAAAAAAAAAAAAAAAAGACTATAATGTCGCGCTATTTTGCAAATAACGTAATCTTCTCAACTGAGTTTTTATTCCGAATAAATATTATTTTCTTTACAAACAACCAAACCGTTTCCAAAAATGAAAAGCCTGCGATCTCCAGATAAAGCAACATTAGCAAACACTTTGCACGCTATTCTGTGCTATATACTTCTTGCATAATCTATGTCTGTGAATAGTTTTTTTTTTTTTTTTTAAACTGTTTATACCCTCCTGTCGTCTGTGTTTACCTAATCATCTTGAAGTCACTGATAGACGTCGACATTCCCATGTTAGTCTTCTTGCTGCTCTCGTATTGCTCCGTCGTTGCTAAATAAACAAACACCCCCCACCCCTCGTTTCTGTTGATATAAACGAATGCACTTTTAAGCAGTTGCATGCGTGTTTAGATGAATACAGATTTTATGATGATGTATTTAAAACGAATGAGGTTAGCTAAGTTAAAAACTGTTCGCCCGAGGAACTATAGTTCGCAAGATCAATTCGTCTTGATGCCATTTTGATTCTTATTCTTGAAACCAGATAATTATAACGGTAGATAACGGATTTTTTTTTTTTTTTTTTTTTTTTTTTTTACCTTCTTGTATTATTATCATCATAATGTTGTGCATGTGTCAGATGAATATAAATTTGTTGACAGTCTCTTGCAAACATGCAGTGTTGGCGCCTAGTGGGTAGGTGTGTGCGTGTGTGTGTGTTTGTAAACCATCATTTAGTTTCTGTTTGGAATACGCTATACGTAATTACATTAAGCAGTTTAAAAGAACAACAATAACAATAATAAATTAATTAATTAATTAATTTTGATATATGGTTAAGTAATCATTCATGTCTTCAACTATTGTAGGATTTTACTTCTCGGCTCACTGGTGTCCGCCATGTCGCGGGTTCACGCCCGCTTTGGCGACTTTCTACGACAACATGAAAGCCAAGGGCAAGAAATTTGAAGTCATTTTCATCAGTTCTGATCGGGACGAAGAATCCTTCACTGAATATTACAACACCATGCCATGGGTTGCCTTGCCTTTCGACCAAAGACAGACAAAGGTGAGCGAAAAAACCCCAATAACTAACCAATTTATCTTTGAAATTCCCACATAAACAAACGTATAAAATAAAATAGAAATAGAAATAAAAAAACAAAAACAACGATAACGACAAATTAAATAAAAATTAAAATTAAAAAAAAGAAAAATAAAGAAAATAATTTTTCACACGACTCCAGTCAGATTATAGATACACCCTAGTAAATAAACTGCTATATAAAATTATTTTTAAAAATAAGATCTGCATTTGTCTGCCTGCCTTTCCATAAGTCTGTTATCAGTTATTTGTACAAGATATATATCAGTCCATATATTCCTAACAAAATGCTCTCTCTCTCTCTCTCTCTCTCTCTCTCTCTCTCTCTCTCTCTCTCTCTCTCTCTCTCTCTCTCTCTCTCTCTCTCTCTCTCTCTCTCTCTCTCTCTCTCTCAGGAATTTTATCGTGTTTAATATTTTCAGCAATCACTGAGTGAGAAGTACGGAGTGAGGGGAATCCCAACACTAATCTTGTTGGACAGCAAGGGAAACATTCTGAACCCGAATGCCAGAGGTCAAGTTCTAGACGACCCAGAGGGCGACAGTTTCCCATGGAAACAATAAGAATAGTTACGTCATAAACTGATATATAGAAGTATGAATATATAGCACAAATTTTTTCATTATTCCAAAACCATTTTCACTCTTCATTTGCATCTTGCAACATATTTCTGGAAATTTTAAATTCTGTTATTTTTGGACACATTTTGAAAAATGCCCGGACATTATAGTTACAGGGAACTTGTGACCTCGTTCTGCTTCAATCATAATGACGTCATAACATCAAACTGTACATGGTTAACAAAAATACGGAAATAAAGATAACTGTTCAGCAATTTATGTTTAAGTTAAAATGTTTAATGTTTGTTATATTTATGAATGTAATAATTTTTATATTTATTTATTAGAAAATTACTGTGAAAAAAAAAAAAAAAAAAAAAAAAAAGAGAGAGAGAAAAAAAAGTCTTATTTATTGAAAAATACTGAAATTTAAAAATGTAATTAAAAAAATAAATATTGTTGTCAAGTATGTTAGAGTAATGTATATGTTATTTAAAAAATTATTACTTTTATTTTTTATTTTATTTTCATATAATTTGTTTTTTTCTATGCAATCATTATTTGTTTTGTGGTTGCCGGTAGATAATTTAATAGTGTTTATTTATTTATTTACTTTATTTTTATTTTTACTTTTTTTATTTATTTTTCTCTTCATTCATATAAATAAACTAGTTTACAGATTACCATATGACAATGTAATCTGTTGAAATGAATTATGATTATGATGTAATTAAATAACGTATCCATAAACAAACAAAGAAAAAATTTTGTTCTCTTTTTCTATTCTACGTGCAGCACTAAATGAACATTTGTCTAACAAAACATTTTAATATTAATAATTAAAACGGTCTTTGCGTTAAAGCATTGTCGTCTGTTAGCGAAACACTGTATGATAGTGTATTCAGTAACGTGCATAATATCACGCACTATGACTCAATTGCACCGAAGTGTTTGGAACTAGAAAAAAAAAGCAACTGACATTACAGAAAAGGATAGATATTGCAAACCGTATTATGCCAAGCGGTCTGCCACTGAGCTCCAGCCTCATAATATATGGAGAACAGCAACCGGATGTTACATGTTAATAGACTGGTATACTGAGTAGAACAAATTACGTAACTAGTTTCTAACAATTAGGTTATTTTTTTTTTTTTTTTTTTTTTTTATGAAAGTTGGAAGAACGAATCCGAGAGTCAGTAATAGATAAATAATAAAACTGATGATGATCATGATGATAATAAACCACATAAGAAAAATCATTGCTCAGAAAAACCAAACCAAATTTAGTTAACAAAACAGGACTCATTAAAAATGTATTTATCAACGAACGTCATATAATTAATTGTCCGTCATCCGTAGCTTCTACTGTCAGTTGATTCTAGAAGGTTCATGCAAATTAATATTTAAAATGTGCTTTTATTATCAGTTCTTGCGGACGTATTTTGTAAAAGAAATAGTCTTGTACACTATAGCTTCTCCTCTTTAGGCGAAAACGTCATTTCTTAATTAAATATAAATATGTAAAATTCTGAATGGAAGGCGAAGAAATGGAAGAAAGAAATTATACGCTGTATAATTATTGTGAATTTAATCGTCATAGAATTTACGAATGGAACTAACAGTATTCAGCTGCATCTATTTCTAAAATTTAATACATTATAAGTCACAGAATCGGTTCAAATTAGGATACATAATTATTGGAAGATTTCCCGTTACAACTGGTACCCATGAAAGTCTTTATAAACCTTTGTTAATGGAGTCTACTTTGTTGTATATTATTGTTGTAATATATAAACAATTCATTGCTGTTGTACAACAAAAATAGCCTAGTCAATGCTAACAGCGGGTTTCCACTCTGGCAATCTTTATTATCATATATTCAACAGCTAAAAATCATTAGTATTAAAATGAGGTTTCGCTAAATGAATAATAATCTGTAAAAATTGGAAGGTAAAAAAAAAAAAAAAAAAAAAAAAAAAAAAAAAAATAATAATAATAATAATAATAATAATAATAATAATAATAATAAAAATAAAAAAAAAAAAAAACCGATAATTATAGTTACAGGAACATTAACACTGAAAATGTTATAGAAATATTCTCACATGGTTGGATACTGCGGTTCGCTGGATATGCATTCATCATTGAAAACTATTGTGCGTTTTTATTGGAAGTTTTCTTTATGAGCCGATACGATAAACTAAATGTCACTTGTAGAAAAATATGCGTAGATTATGTGTGTGTATCTATGTATGCGTTTGTGTATGTGGGCGTGTGCTTTTAGATATAATGAAAAAAAGGAAGACATTAATGTGAATCATATTGCTTTTTAAAGTCTGAATAAAAGGCATTTGAATGTTCTTTTTAGAGGAAGGTTGAAGACTACTTAAATTTATGACAAACCGATACATACAGAACATTTTGTAATCCCCTGACTGATGGGAGAAATATTATTAAATATGTTTGGTATTGCTATTTGTAAAAATAAATAAATAAATAAATAAATAAATAAATAAATAATGATAATGATAATGATAATAACAATAATAATAATAAATAAATAAAAAAAAGTAAAAAAATAAAGCGACAAACAAGTTCCAAATATATGGTTTGCGATCAAACGAAGTTATATTAATAATAAATTAGTAAATTTCAAACCTTACCGACAGCTGAACGAAACAGAAATTAAACGTTGATTATCTGATGAAAGGTGTAATTGTTTTTTTCTCTGTTCATTTTTGTTTGTTCAGTGAAGTTTCTTAGCAACGACGGCTTGTTAGATCTAGATCTAGTCTTACACGTTTCACGATGACGTCATTATAAACTATTATCTATAAGGCTGGTGTCATAAATAAATAAATAATAAATAAAATAAATGAGCGAACAGAACAAAAAATAGATAAATATATAAGATGTATATATATTCTGATCTCTCTCTCTCTCTCACGCACACGCACGCACGCACGCACACTCTCACTCGCTCAGACACATTTTCCACTCTTTAGTTTCTCTATTATTACCTAACCGACGCATACCCGATTTGTATATACATACAACACGCCTTCTATCAATAATATACCATCAGTCTTAAATTATTTACAACGCTATGTTGTCACAAACTTGTGTGTTACGTACTACTCGGGCAAGGCTTGAGGTTACACAGAATTATCAAATTAATCAGTGATAACCAAATCATGGTAAACAAAGATCTTTTATATAATTACCATTAAGCTCGGTCACAGATTCTATGATACATACTGTAATACATTACTCTCATTCAGAAGTTGTATACTGTCTGTACTGTATAGATTTCATAATAATATTAACAGGTTAAAACATGTATCAAACTGCATGACACATGTCGTAATATTATATTTGGTTTTACATAAATAATGCATAATCTCTCTGTGTGTGTGTGTGTGTGTATGTATGTATGTATACGTGTCCGTGTGTGCGCCTTTTCTGCCGTTATGATTATACATTTTTTATTTCCCTGTCATCTGTTTGTTCTGCTTCTTTTACTCATTATCATTCCCTCTCATTTTTAATACTGACATTTCTAATTTTTAATATATATATCTATATATATATATATATATATATTTTTTTTTAAATTGTATTTATAGGAACACATAGGCCAGATACGAGTTTTCGTATTAAAATTAATTAGGTATAAGAGACAACTATCATTTCACAAAACATTTTATATATTTATTTATTTATTATTAATTATTATTATTATTATTATTATTAATTATTATTATTATTATTATAATCTTACTATTCTAAATAAATAAATAAATAAATATATTGTATACTTTTGTCTGTGGCTTTGCAGATGCATCTAACCAACAATATTAAATACTGAGTGCATCAAGTTATGCCATAAAAATATTTTTATCTTGCTTTTCAAAATGTAACAATGTGAATTGGTTTAAGAAGTTTCTGTAATTACCGTGAAAAGGCCTGTTATAATTATTGACTACTTTCTAGGAAATCTGTAGCTGGTGGTCACTTTCAAAGAAACACAATGTAAAATAAATAAATAAATAAATAAATAAATAAATAAATAAATAAATTAATAATAATAATAATAATAATAATAATAATAATAATAATAATAAATAACAATATAATAATAAATTTATAGTTTATTGCTTAAAGAAAAATTTCTTCCATACACCATTATTAATGCTTTTTTTAAATTTTTATTTTCTTTTATTATTATTATTTGTCTTTTAATGAAAAAAAAAAGAAGGAAAAGAAAGCTTAAAGGAAGCAGAACATGGAAAACCACTGATCTGTATGAGATTCCTTGACATTATATTAAAAACTGGACCACTGATCTGTATGAGATTCCTTGACATTATATTAAAAACTGGACCACTGATCTGTATGAGATTCCTTGACATTATATTAAAAACTGGGACAGGAACAAAAATAAGTCAACTGGAAAAACTAAATTTAAAAAAGGCACAGGTTAGTATGTAAAATGTAATAACTTACATGTATGTATTATTAACAGTGTTACTACTTGAAATAACATAGTATTAAGTGGCAAAGCTTATAACAATATACTGTTGTCACAGCTTAAAGTGTAATATTATATCTCAGCTCAAATGTGTGATATTAAATGTAACAGCTTAAAATAGTCTAGCATCAAATATTATATTAAGCATAGCAGCATAATATAGTGTGATATATTAACAATGTTTTAAGTTAATACAATATCACATTTAACAGTATCACATATTATGTGCTATATATTAATATAGCATACTTAAATTATGAGAATAGTTTGATCTACTAAAAGTCACAATTTAATACATTGAACAGCTTAAATACAGGAGAAAGATCAATTAACATAGGACTGAGTAACAGTTTACTATGGTCGTCATGACAACTGTCATCTATCAAAATGGCTGCTTATAAACTTTCAGTCCCTCATTGTCTTTGTTCAGAGACAAAACAAACCTCAAACTGAAAAGTAATTAAAACATGGAGTTAAAAATATGTCAAGTAAAATATTCAGATAGTAATATTTTTAAAAATTATTTCTTAAATGTAATTTTGCACATATACTTTTTTAAAACATAAAACATAAAGTAAGTGTAAAACAAAAACAAATTAAAAAAACAAAACAAAACAAAAGCAACAAGAAAAAGGATAATATAAACATCAACTTATGAATACATATAAAAGAAAGAAAAACAATGATACAAAATATTTTTAATCAAAAATTAACATCAAAGCAATTAACAAAACAGAATTAAACATGTGAACTTAAGTTAAAAACAAATGTATAAAATACTTTTAATTAACAAAACATTAATATGCACAAAGCAAAGCAATAGAAATCATGTCCATTATAAGTTTGTCTACATATACACACACACCTATACTGCATACAAACATACATGCACACATATCTACAGATATTTAATTTTCTTCTAAATATATCAGATATCTCTTTAAAGCATTAGTAAATTTTGCTAGTGTGCATTTTAAACTAACCATTGTGCACTAAATTACATTTTTAATTTCACTATTACTTAATAAACAATCTCTATATTTACTGAAATACTGTGCTTTAAATATAATTTATAAACATAACTAAATACACAGTAAATAAATAAATATGGCACACATTACTATTATTACATTATTCGATTTCACAATTATTTTTTTTCAAATTACTAATCCAAATTATGCACACATGCCAAAAACACAGAAGCAGATACTGTTTTCCAGAAAGCCAGTTCTAAATAGCACTAAGAAACTGTGCAGAAAGATGAAGCAGTCAAGGATGTTTAGTAGTAGTTGTATGGTTAGTTGTACCAGTGTGGTGAGTTGTTGTCACATTAATTGGTGTTGCCGTAGATAGTGGAACTACATCAGTTGGATTGACGTGGTAGATGAAGATGTCTGTTGTGACAGACTGAAAGAGTATGACTAAACCAACAACAATGATGTACCAGTACTTTTCTGGGCCCTGGAAGTAGACAATGAAAATTACTAACATTTCATTGTGTCGGTTTGACCACTGCAATAGTTTGTGTTTGAAAAGGGAAAGAAAAGCCCACAGACAGACAGACAGACAGACAGACAGACAGAGAGAGAGAGAGAGAGAGAGAGAGAGAGAGAGAGGACATTATAAAATTAATACAAATACTAATTATCTGTATGGTTTGATTAAATCATTTAGTTGTTCGTTCTTTCTCCTGTCTGCAAAATTAACATGCAAGTGTTTGTTTAGATTTCGCAAATACAATTTGCACAACTCACCAAAGTGCCAAATCTGTACCACCAGTTCTGAAATATAAATAAATTTAAACAAATGTAGTATATATCTAAAATTATTTGTCTTTGTTTTTGTTTGTGTAATCTCAAATGACTACAGTGAATGCATGTGCAAGATTATTCTCTCTACATTTTTCTGGAATAAAATTCTGTTTTCCCATCAACTCAGTTGAAAATTCTAATTCAAAAATATTTAACAAAAGCAGGTCAGAGAGAATAAATTTAAAATTATAACCCTCAGATTTTGTTTTTTTATTTACAGTATGATCATTACGGATAGGAATGTTTCTTCATGGATTAAATTTTATGTACAATAACCAACTGCTGGTTTATGAAAAAAATTCATCTTATGTTAAATAAAAAAAATAATTAAGAAATAATATATACACACACACACACATATATATATATATATATATATATATATAATAAATAAAAATAAAATTCTGTATGCATATATATATCTGTTAATGTGTGTATGTACATCACCTATATATCTATCTGTTTATATAAAATACTTACTATGACTATTCCTACAAAGGAACTTACTGAAAAGAAAAAAACAAAACAAAAAATCATTTATATATTTAGCATAATTTGAATTCATTTTTATTTTCATACAGTAACTACGATTAGAAATTGTGTGAAATTTCAGTAAGAAGTATTTAACCAGAAGATGATACTGTGTATTGTGTGATATTTCAGTAAGAAGTATTTAACTAGAAGATGATACTGTGTATTGTGTGATATTTCAGTAAGAAGTATTTAACTAGAAGATGATATTGTGCACTGTGTGCTATTTCAGTAAGAAGTATTTAACTAGAAGATGATACTGTGTATTGTGTGATATTTCAGTAAGATGTATTTAACTAGAAGATGATACTGTGTATTGTGTGATATTTCAGTAAGTATTTAACTAGAAGATGACATTGTGTATTGTGATATTTCAGTAAGAAGTATTTAACTAGAAGATGATACTGTGTATTGTGTGAAATTTCAGTAAGAAGTATTTAACTAGAAGATGATACTGTGTATTGTGTGATATTTCAGTAAGAAGTTTTTAACTAGAAGATGATACTGTGTGCTATTTCAGTAAGAAGTATTTAACTAGAAGATGATACTGTGTGCTATTTCAGTAAGAAGTATTTAACTAGAAGATGATACTGTGTGATATTTCAGTAAGAAGTATTTAACTAGAAGATGACATTGTGTATTGTGTGATATTTCAGTAAGAAGTATTTAACTAGAAGATGATACTGTGTATTGTGTGAAATTTCAGTAAGAAGTATTTAACTAGAAGATGATACTGTGTACTGTGTGATATTTCAGTAAGAAGTATTTAACTAGAAGATGATACTGTGTGATATTTCAGTAAGAAGTATTTAACTAGAAGATGATACTGTGTACTGTGTGATATTTCAGTAAGAAGTATTTAACTAGAAGATGATACTGTGTACTGTGTGCTATTTCAGTAAGAAGTATTTAACTAGAAGATGATACTGTGTATTGTGTGATATTTCAGTAAGAAGTATTTAACTAGAAGATGATACTGTGTATTGTGTGAAATTTCAGTAAGAAGTATTTAACTAGAAGATGATACTGTGTATTGTGTGATATTTCAGTAAGAAGTATTTAACTAGAAGATGATACTGTGTATTGTGTGAAATTTCAGTAAGAAGTATTTAACTAGAAGATGATACTGTGTACTGTGTGATATTTCAGTAAGAAGTATTTAACTAGAAGATGATATTGTGTATTGTGTGATATTTCAGTAAGAAGTATTTAACTAGAAGATGCTTTTGTATACTGTGTGACATTTCAGTAAGAAGTATTTAACTAGAAGATGATACTGTGTGATATTTCAGTAAGAAGTATTTAACTAGAAGATGATACTGTGTGATATTTCAGTAAGAAGTATTTAACTAGAAGATGATATTGTGTATTGTGTGAAATTTCAGTAAGAAGTATTTAACTAGAAGATGATATTGTGTATTGTGTGATATTTCAGTAAGAAGTATTTAACTAGAAGATGATGCACTGTGTGATATTTCAGTAAAAAGTATTTAACTAGAAGATGATTTTGTGCACTGTGTGATATTTCAGTAAGAATTATTTAACTAGAAGATGATACTGTGTATTGTGTGATATTTCAGTAAGAAGTATTTAACTAGAAGATGATACTGTGCACTGTGTGATATTTCAGTAAGAAGTATTTAACTAGAAGATGATGCACTGTGTGATATTTCAGTAAGAAGTATTTAACTAAAAGATGATACTGTGTATTGTGTGATATTTCAGTAAGAAGTATTTAACTAGAAGATGATACTGTGTATTGTGTGATATTTCAGTAAGAAGTATTTAACTAGAAGATATTGTGTACTGTGTGAAATTTCAGTAAGAAGTATTTAACTAGAAGATGACATTGTGTATTGTGTGATATTTCAGTAAGATGTATTTAACTAGAAGATGATACTGTGTGATATTTCAGTAAGAAGTATTTAACTAGAAGATGATACTGTGTACTGTGTGATATTTCAGTAAGATGTATTTAACTAGAAGATGATATTGTGTATTGTGTGATATTTCAGTAAGAAGTATTTAACTAGAAGATGATATTGTGTATTGTGTGATATTTCAGTAAGAAGTATTTAACTAGAAGATGATATTGTGCACTGTGTGCTATTTCAGTAAGAAGTATTTAACTAAAAGATGCTTTTGTGCACTGTGTGATATTTCAGTAAGAAGTATTTAACTAGAAGATGATACTGTGCACTGTGTGATATTTCAGTAAGAAGTATTTAACTAGAAGATGATACTGTGTATTGTGTGATATTTCAGTAAGAAGTATTTAACTAGAAGATGATACTGTGTGATATTTCAGTAAGAAGTATTTAACTAGAAGATGATATTGTGTATTGTGTGAAATTTCAGTAAGAAGTATTTAACTAGAAGATGATACTGTGTATTGTGTGATATTTCAGTAAGAAGTATTTAACTAGAAGATGATACTGTGTGATATTTCAGTAAGAAGTATTTAACTAGAAGATGATATTGTGCACTGTGTGCTATTTCAGTAAGAAGTATTTAACTAAAAGATGATACTGTGCACTGTGTGATATTTCAGTAAGAAGTATTTAACTAGAAGATGATATTGTGTATTGTGTGCTATTTCAGTAAGAAGTATTTAACTAGAAGATGCTTTTGTGTATTGTGTGATATTTCAGTAAGAAGTATTTAACTAGAAGATGATACTGTGTATTGTGTGATATTTCAGTAAGATGTATTTAACTAGAAGATGATACTGTGTATTGTGTGATATTTCAGTAAGAAGTATTTAACTAGAAGATGATACTGTGTATTGTGTGATATTTCAGTAAGATGTATTTAACTAGAAGATGATACTGTGTATTGTGTGATATTTCAGTAAGAAGTATTTAACTAGAAGATGATACTGTGTATTGTGTGATATTTCAGTAAGAAGTATTTAACTAGAAGATGATATTGTGTATTGTGTGATATTTCAGTAAGAAGTATTTAACTAGAAGATGATACTGTGTACTGTGTGATATTTCAGTAAGATGCTTGTAACTTACTGAGAGTGTTCACAGCTAGAAGATAATATTGTGTATTCTCTTCAGCCTGAACTATACAAAGTATAAATGAAATCTGAAAAAAAAAAAAAAAAAAAAAAAAAAAAAAAAAATAAAATGAAATAAAATAAAATAAAACAAAGTAAAATAAAATGAAAAGAAAAAATAATTAAATAACAATAATAAATAAATAATAATGATGATAATGATAATAAGAAATGACAACTATCATCATCATGATAAAAAATATAAATAAATAAACAAACAAAACAATAATCATGAATAAATAAATAAAACCAGTTGGTGGGGGAATTAATGTCTTGCATGTTAATAAACATGTTTATATTTGTAGCATTATTCCTAACTGTACATTATATGTGCACATATATTTATGTATATAGTGTCTTCGTCTGTGTATGTGCAAACATGCACTTAATTCTGTATGGTTTTAAAAAACTGCTTATACCTAATCCAATACATTTTGAAACTGTATTTATTAAAATACACCTGAGCAGAATTTATTTTTTAATTTTCCTTTCTTTATTATTATTATTATTTTATTATTATTATTATTATAGTTAATATCATACCACAACTACTACGCACACCATCAGATTGAACAATCTAGTGATGAATATCTGGAAAAGAAATAAATGCTATAATTATAGGCCTACATATTCATAAAAAAAAAACACCTCAACACTGAATAGAACAGGCCAAATAATTTTAGCACACTCAATACAGTGATCTGGATTTGATATAATTACGTAGACTGTAGATAAAATGAAACATACCATCCTTCATAAACATAACAAGAGTTATTTGTACTATGATTAACGTTTAAATAATAAATAAAAAAAAAAAAAAAAAAAAAAAGGTTTAGTAGAATATCAAACTCGAAGACTGTTTCATGAAAATATGACTGTATATTTAATAATTTATTTATTCTACATAGCAGAATTTCTTGGCCATCGCCATTAAAGGGTTCAGAAAACATTGTTCTTATTACACCAAACTGAAACTGCCACGATATCGGACATATAGTTACTTATAGTATATGATATACAAGTAATAGTAATAGTTTACGCTTGTCACATTAAGTGGAAATAAAAGTGTATAAAAATCGCCATGACAATGCTAATATTTTAATTACTGACTGCTGTCGGCGATATTTCATGATATATTGCTCCGCTGTCTGGTACTGATGATGAATAGCTTGGCGCTGGACTGGGACGAACTGGCGGAGCGCTCAAATCATCCGCCATCTTTTTTGTCACATGATCTGTCGAAAACCTGTATTTGAGTAATCTATTTTGTCACTGGATAACATATTTTGAAGAACCAATCACAATTATCGTTATATGACGGTTCTTTAGCAGACAGTCAGGTGCATTGTTCAATTTCTTGGTGTTAAGATTCACGTTCGAGACGATCATGGCAGATGATAAAACACATTTATTAGCTGGAGAAAAGCCGACGACAGTGGGTGATTCTGATGCACTTTACCATGACAGTTCTCAGACACCAACTATAGTAAGTTTCACTAACATTATTATTGTTTCGAAAGTGACTTGCCATAATATCTCCAACTAGGAATCTATTTTGTTTGCATAAAATAATAACAATAACAACAACAACAACAACAACAACAACAACAACAATAATAATATAAATAAATAAATAAATAAATAAATAAAAACCCTACAATATCTAACTCTTGACATGCTTTATTACTATTATTGTTATTGTAGTCGTTACTATTAGTCAATAATTTACTGACTTCTCTCTGTAGTTCCAGGAACAGCTCATATTGTAATATTGTACAATTGGTGATTATTATTATAATAATTATTATTATTATTATTTCTCAACTCTGACATACTGAGGCACAATCACATGCAATAAACATCTTTTAAATGACTGTGATTCATACTGATAACTCTTACTGTTTTTATAATTGTGTTTTTTGATTTCAGAAAAGACTTCAGATTGCATTTGTCAGTTTTATTTCCGCAATGGTCCTTGTAAGTAAATCCAAAATCTTGTGTTATTTATTTTAAATAAATTATATTAAAAAAATCTGTTTATTTATTGTATAATTAACCACGATTACTCTTCAATTTAATTAACAGATCACACACACACACACACACACACACACACTAAAGTGCCTCATGATAGCAAAAAATATCTATATATTTATTTTTATTATTATTATTAATACTATTATTATTATTAATATTATAATTATCATTATTATTATTATTATTATTATTATTATTATTATTATTATTATTATTATTATTTTTTTTTTTTTTTTTTTTTTTTTTTTTTTTTTATTTTTTTTTTTATTATAATTATTTTTTAGATCAGTTTATCCCTGAGTATTTACCATGGTATTGAAAAAGGAGAAAATGGCGCTCTTTATTTCATGTTGGCACTCAGCCTTTTGGGATTTGTTTTCATCGAAATTTGTATGGTGAGTTTTCATTATAGGAGAGTTTTATATACCTTTGTATGTTTTTAATTATTGTGTTTATAAAATCTGTTTACATATTTCATTTTTAAAATATTATTTTATTTATATTAAACCTTTTTGTTTTTTTTTAAATGTATTTTATGTATTAATTTATTAATTATTTTCTTTGTCAACACAAAAAAAATAATCACATGAAAGTGTGTTACATATATTTAGATAAATGCAAGCATTAATACTGTGTATCAGTAATTTAATATTTTGACACACTTACACATACATATATATCTATTCTTATACACATATTTATTTTCTGTTTGTTTCAGATAATATTTATCAGAAGAGGAGAATTGCCAAAGGGTAAACAATGGTTTCTTTATTTAGTTGGGTGCTGCATTTTGTTGGAAGCCATTTTCACAGATATCCTTGTATTTCAGTGACAAGACTCCTTTTTTTTTTTTTTTTTTGGTTTATGTTATTGATAAGCATGTAACATTCAACATTATCACTAGATTTTTAGTCGATGGTTTTGTAAGATGGAACTACATATAATGTCTTGTTTTATTTGAAGATTTTTATTTATTGTTTGTATTGTTGCTCAAATATCAAATTATGATGTATTGTTTGTAAAGTGGTAATGATACTAATGTATATATGTTTGTGTGTGTGTGTGTGTGTGTATGTGTGTGTGTGTGATATTATACTGAGGGAGAGACTGGTTTGGGTAATGGGTTTATGCTGTGAATCATTTTTTATCATCAAGTGAAATGGTTGTTTTTTCTGTTGTTTCAATAAAATACCATCATTTTCTATAATAAAGTGCCTACAAAATATTTTTTTAGAATATATTTAATCTGGAATAGTTTAGTTAATTATATCATAATAAAGTGCCTTTGAAGTGATTATAATCATACATTTATTTAAATTATTTCAGATTGTTTTTAAAGTAAAAAAAAAATAAAACAAATTGGAAAAAATTGAAGTGTAGTGCTGGCAGTTTTATTTGTTAAATTTATATCATTATCATTTACATCAGCATCCATGACGTGGAATTCATCAAAAATGCAACCTTTTCCAAAAAATTATAGAACAAATATTCTGTTATCCTAGATTGTGTTTGTTATTGATTGCTTGTTGATTTTATATACTAAATTATACATTTTTTTAAGTTTTTATATTATTTAAAAAATTGTATAATAACATATTTGTTTTAATGCTAACAGACTGTAGTTGATTTTATACATAAATAAACAATTTTATTTGTTTTATATTGTATTTTTCAATAATTCTTATATTCTCCATGTTGGTGCTTAAGTGGAATAAACACATTCCATGTCACTCATTTTATTGGTTTTCCTTTCACTGTATATAGATTATGAGACTAACAAAGAGGTTAAGTAGATTTTCTATTCTTCAAATGAATGCTTTACTTTCCTACTAGAAATATACACTTTGCAAATAATAAAGTATGGCAAAGACATAACCTACTTTTTCTTTTGTAAATGGGAATAAAAATATTTTACAGAGTAATGTGTTTATACTGAGATAACATATTTTATGAACTGAAATGAAATGAAATTAATACATAAATAAATAAATAATAATAGTAACAATAACAATAAATAAATATAATAAAATATCAACAACAAAAACACCTCTTAAATTTCAAACAAACCTTTACTGCAGAGCTACATGAAAGAAAGCATCATTTTAGATGTTTAATCATTTAACAGCACCTCAAATATATTATACAGAAATTGTTGGAAGATTAGAAAATTGAGAGAGAATGTTGGAGTTCTGAAACTTAGAGACAGAACAGAAAGATTAAAGTAAAAAAAAAGAAATGAGTAGGCAGACAAATATTTTAAGACTTAAAGGAATACAGATTTAACAATCAGAAACAGTAAAAATAAATTTACTTAATACAGTAGCACAATCATTGATAGTCATTACAGAATGTATGAGTTGGTTTTGAGATGAAATGTACAGTCATATTTAAAAAATAATAATACAAATAATAATAATAATAATAATAATAATAATAATAATAATAATAATAATAAAAATAAATAAATATAAAATATATATATTTTTTTACTTAGAAATGAATAAAAAACAATAACATGATATGCATACATTAATATATATTTATGTTAAATGAACAGCTTTCTCATTTCTCAAAACAAAAAAAAATTAAATAAATAAAAGAAAAGCAATATTTATATCTTTAATAATACAGAAGCATTATAATATATAATTATAAAATGAAATCATATCAAAACTTTAGAAATGTCTCCTCTTACATGAAAAAACACAAGTGCCAATAATAAAATTATTTTAAACTGACTTTATGGTGCTATTTTTATTCTTGTTATCATCATCATCATTATTGTTATTATCATCACTGTTGTTCTGGTTATTATTATTATTATTTTTAGGTTAATAAATTTATTAAATTTAAGAGGTAAAAAGATATTATCAACATCAGCATTATTATTATTATTTTTAATGATTTCATGATGCATCTTCTATTTAGACTAACTGCAGTGGCTCATAACATTTTTTTACAGAAAGCTGTTTACACAAGTATATGCTAAGCTATCAAAAGTATATATATATATATACTTTGAGTTATATATATTATAACCATACCATTTGAAAAAGTCTAATCAAATTTTAAAAACAAAAACATAATGTAAAACAAAAGATAATAAAATATTTTTTTTCTCGCAAACTGCAAGAACAATAGTTTAAATGAACAGCAAATTTAAACTTTTCACTACCAAGTTCATTATGTACACCTGTCTTTATGTATGTGTGTCTTCGACAACATGAATTGGGCTATATTTAAGTCCCACAATCTGATGACGAGAGATATAATTAAATGATTTTGTTTGAAAATTGTTGCAGATGCATTTCTAATCTGAAACTATGACATGAAAGCACAAAAATAATTTAACTCCTTGGATACGCTTCATTTTAGTACACTGTGTAAAAAACAAGTGAAAATAAACAGCAATAAATCATCCTTATATTCATTCTGCTTACAGAACTAAGCACACTTAATATGGAAGACACAACACACTCCAGTCTATTTAAGGCACTGTTGCAGCTATTAAATAACAAAAAACTAAAGATAACAAAAACAAAAAAATGCATGCTACATTTTCCTAGCTGAAGGCAAGTTATAATTTACTGGCACGAAAATGCAACAAAATGTTTGACTTGCGATGCTATGACAAATCATGTTAAAACTGATATGCTGAGTTTTGAACCAAGTGATATTATATAGCTGAAAAATATTTCAAACTGTAAAACATTAGCATTGTGTAACTCACATTCTTCAGTAAACAGAGAGATAAGCTGCATCCTAACTGAACACATATGATGCAAGTGATGTGAGTGTATTTGTTTTGAAAACCACTGGTTTCAGTTGGGGCATCCTAGCTCAAACTGTCACACCATATGCAGCCAGCTAGGAAGCTGCAACTGAAAGCAATGGTTTCTAAAAAAAAAAAAAACTTAGGATACACCATTACCACAACAACCACAATTAATTCACCACAGCCTGCCCAAAATTAATTGAAAGAATATAAAAGTTTCTTATTCTGAAAAAAATTAAAAATTAAAAATTAAAAACCCACAAATTATTTCAGTCTTATTTCAGCCATCCCTGGTTCAAAAAAAAAAAAAAAAAAAAAAAAATTCACAGAGGTTATATTAAGCATTTTTTTTTTGTTTTTTTAGTGGAACATTATTCAGTGAAAACTCTTTAATCGCCACATTTCTTGAGGTGACTGTGAAAACTATCGAGTGTTGAGAAATCGGTCCTAAGACAATGGCGACATTTCATCTCTTCTTCATGGGAGTTATCTGCCTTCTCGTCGTGCTCGACTATCAACTGTTCTACCTGGAAGTTGGAGGACGGATCACTGTCGACAACCAGTGAGGTTTCGCTGAACACTTCTTGCCTGACGTTCTTCTTCGGCCTGCAGCCAACACCCACAAACCCAGGCCCAGACGCTTGTCTTTCATTAAACAAAGCTCTTTCCAGTTTCTTGTTTTCTTCCACAGCACGATCAAACTGAAAAAAAAACCAAAAAAAAAACCCATCACAGATCAAAATTACGTCTTAACAGAATGTCCTAATTCTCACTTTTAAAATGTTTGATTCTGAATATGTCATTGTTAAAAAAAGAAAAAAAAAGAAAGAAAATATGACATCTTTTAAAATAACACAGACATAATTAAACCTAATCTTATTTATTTACTGGTGTATCTTAGCAGATCTTGAAGTTTCTGATAATAACACATCTCTTCTCATCTTAATGAAATCTGATAATGATAAAACTCTCCTCATCTTGAATTATGGGACATAAATATAAATCACCCGATTCAGTTTGATATTATTCCAAGAGACAACTCACCTGATTGTGAAGAACCTGATACTAACATAACTCACCTGATTTTGAAGAACCTGATACTAACATAACTCACCTGATTTTGAAGAACCTGATACTAATATAACTCACCTGATTGTGAAGAACCTGATACTAATATAACTCACCTGATTGTGAAGAACCTGATACTAATATAACTCACCTGATTGTGAAGAACCTGATACTAATATAACTCACCTGATTGTGAAGAACCTGATACTAACATAACTCACCTGATTGTGAAGAACCTGATACTAACATAACTCACCTGATTTTGAAGAACCTGATACTAACATAACTCACTTGATTGTGAAGAACCTGATACTAACATAACTCACCTGATTGTGAAGAACCTGATACTAATATAACTCACCTGATTTTGAAGAACCTGATACTAATATAACTCACCTGATTGTGAAGAACCTGATACTAATATAACTCACCTGATTTTGAAGAACCTGATACTAATATAATTCACCTGATTTTGAAGAACCTGATACTAATATATCTCACCTGATCTAAAAACAACTGTCACTGATATAACTCACCTGATCTAAAAACAAATGACAGATATAACTCACCTGATCTAAAAACAAATTACACTGATATAACTCACCTGATCTAAAAACAAATGACACTAATAAAACTCACCTGGTCTTGAAGAATCCGACACTGATGCAAAAACTGTACTTCTTTCTTCTCGTAACCTTGTTTGTCTTTCTTCACTTTTGCTTCCAGACTGTTTTTCTGCAGATTCAATTGTCCAACTTCATTTGCAGACCCTGGACCTATAAAAGACAGAAAATTTCACCCCACCTTGTAAATAAACACATTTACTCAAATTTGTGTGAGTGTTAGGGAACTATGGTTCAAACAAGACAAACATGGTATGATATAAATTAACATTTGAGAAAGGTAGGTGTGGCTTGTAATCTATGTTCAGACTTAAAAACCATGGGTCTCAAAGTCTGATATCTTTCAATATAGTGCTAGCTATATAATAGTAAGTCTCATTTATTAGAGGCAGATCACAAATGAAGCTTAAGTTGCAAATTCTGGGATATTATTCTGTTTTATATTTGTTTACCTAAAAATGATGGTTGTTTAAAATTTTCACTTTACATAATTAACACTACTGCAAAGACGGGTAAAGGTACTGCATTTTAAATGGTTTCAAGAGCCTAAAAGAGCTTTTCATGTCTTTGAAAGAATACATTAAACCAATTCACTTCCAAGGTTTTCCACTCACTTGTTTGAGAAAATGTTTGCAGTCTTTTGTTTTCTCTTTGAGTAACTGTTCAGTGCGTTTAAGGGAACAGACAAGAGATGATTTTTCCTCCTTCCAATTGAGTGCCTCCTCATGATTCTCCAAACTAATCATGTTCTGCAACAACTGTTTACAATGCTTCTCAAGATCCTAACATAATAATAATAATAATAATAATAATAATAATAATAATAATAATAATAATAATAATAATAATAATAATAATAATAATAAATAAATAAATAAATAAATAAATAAATAAATAAATAAATTAATTAATTAATTAATTAAATAAACAAATATAAAAATAAATAAATTAATTTCTTTTTGATATAAAACCTTTTTCATTACATATAGCTGGTGTACAGAAAAAAGCATAATGAATTTTGTACACTGCTGTGTCTACTTTTCTTTTCTTTCATTTCATTTCACTCATTCAGACTGTCTGTCTGTCTCCCTTACCTTACCATACCTTGCCTTGCCCTACATTACCACCCTTACCCCACCCTAGCCTACCCTAACTTAACTTTTGTTATGTAAGTTTATTTTACTTTATTAATTAATTTTATCTTATTTTATATTTTTTAATTTTATTTATTTATTTTATTGTTTTGTTTTTGTTTGTTTGTTTGTTTATTAAATGTTTCTTTCCCGTTACAGTGCAAACATGGTGCTGTGAATGTGTTATCTCAGCACCTTTTGTAGACTTCCAAATAAAGATCAATCTTTGCTTTAATAAGGTTTAAAACTAGATGCATCCAAAGGAAGTTCAGTCTACCACTAAATACACTTAAGTAAACACATAGACACATACATACAGAGACAGGCAGACAGACATTCTTTCTTATACACACACTAATAAAGATATGCAGTTGAAACCCCTCTGATCTTCATTTGTAATATCTTAAATAAACGCGTCAAAATCTTAAATAAACACTTATTGGATTCTTTCATTACCGTATTTTTTTTTTCTAGTGCAGCATTTCTACTTTCCAGTATGCTATTGGCTGTTCTCAGATTATCAACCATTGACTGCAAATAGCCAGCACTTTCAGACATTTTGCTCATTGAGGAAAGCGAAGATGGCTCAGAAAACTCCTCTGTTCTAGAAACCTCCAGAGGTTCAGAGGGATAGTTTGTTTTGAAAACATCTGCAGATTCAGAGGTGTCGTCTGTTTTGGAAACCCCTGCAGGTTTCGGAGCATCCTTTGCTTTGAAAACATCTCCAGGATCACAAATGTCAAAAATTCCATTATCCGTTTGGACTGATACAGAATTCTCACAACTTGATACAATTTCCGTCTGTGAGAAAGAGTCTTGAACCTGAGAAATTAAAAAAGATAATAAAAATAAAAATAATTAAGAATTTTTTTATTCATGTGAGCTTTCAATCAAGCTGCATTATTTATTGAACATTATTCTTGTATTTAGAATAAAAAGTCTATTCTGTAGCAAAGGAAAACAGTTACAAAGAAAACATTTGAATGAATGTATGTATGTATGTATGTCTATATTATGTATGTGTGTGTGGATGGAGGATGGACAGATGTATATTATGTATGTTTGTCCATTCATCTGACTGTATGTGTTTTACCAAATGAACATGTAAGTGTGTGTGTATGTATATATATATATATATATAAATAAAACCTGTGTCTTAAGAGATTGAACACTTTCTATATGAAATAAATGCAAATACAATATATAAAAGAGAATAAAAGTATGTAACAGAAAATAAGGCTACAGAACATTACAGAAAAAATGCACTAAATTAGTGAATAAGGTTATTTAATAAAATACGGCAATATAATTAAAAATATGGCTATTTAATAGGAAATAAGGTTAATGAACAGAAAATAATGCTGTATAACAGATGATAAAACTCTACAGTAGATATAAGGCTCTGAATTATAGACTAAGGCTAATTAACAGAAAATGAGCCCACAAAATAAAATGAGGCATATATGACTAAAAATATGTCTATTTAATAGAAAATAAGATTATATAATACAGAATAAAGTTATAAACAGAGAATAGAACTCTAGTATAACAGAAAATAAACTATATAATTAAGACTAAGGTCTGATTAACAAAAAATAAGAACACATAACAACTGTGTTTTGTCAGCTTGGACTGTACAGTAGTAAAGTGTAATCTCTTTAATTAATGTCTAAATCCTGCCCAGTTTAATCATACAGACCTCTTTCTGTTTGTGGACATCTGATGTCTGTTGGGATTTGGATTTCAACACTTCACACTTTTTGTTAAGTTCAGTGATAGTGATGTCTTTCTGTTCTATCTCCCTTTGCAGTTTCTCAAGCTGTGGTGAATAAACAAGAAACATTTAAAATTTGTTTCAGTTTAAACAGTAGATAAAAAAAAAACAGCATGAGAGAGAGAGAGAGAGAGACTTAATAACTAGTTGAGAGAAATTTCAGAGACATGACTATATATTTATATATTTATTATAGGTTTCAAGATGAAAGTAATTTCCTTATGAAGAAGAAACATAAAAATGAAGGAGGATACCCCTGAATGTTTTAAATATGCATATATGCATGCAGGAATACACAAGCACAAACACACACTCAGTAGGACACACACACACACAACACAGAAGCTTACACACTACCTTGTTGTGAAGAACCACGACGTTACTGTGTTGTGACGTGTCTGAATCGACAGACTGTGATTCTAACAATGTTCGTAACTGATGATTTGATTTGCTGAGCTGTTTGTTACGTTCTTCTAGATATTTTATCATCTGTTTCATCTTAAGTGTATTCTAAATAAACAATAAATAAAATAATAACAACAACAACTGCAAGGGCAACAACACCATCAATATCAATAATAATAATAATAATAATATAACGTAATGTAATGTAATGTAATATAATATAATATAATATAATATAATATAATATAATATAATATAATATAATATAATATAATATAATATAATATAATATAATAACACAATACAACATAATATAATATAATAACACAATACAACATAATATAATATAATATAATAACACAATAAAACATAATATATAATAAATATATAATAAATATAACAAAAATAGAAACCAAAATAAACATCATTTGCAAATTGTATTCAAATCATAATAAATTCATTAAACCATAGTCAAGCAAACGCTTTAAGAAATTCTATCAAAAATAACAAGAGGACTGTTTCAAATGATGACCGATTCAAAACTCACCAGAACAACTTTAGGGTCTTCTTCATTTTTGTTCAAAAGTTCTTGAATAAGTCGTTTGGACTTTGCTAATTCGTTCACAACCGCGTCAAAGTACTGTTGAGAAACACCTGACGAATTGGAGAAAGTGCTAGAATGAGAATCATTTTTCTCAACATTTTCTTCAGGAAGTGACACTGATTTGCTGTCAACAATGTCTGGCCTTTCTGGGATAGCCATTGATGATGGAAAGAAGATCTGACTTTTAGATGACCTTTCCTGACCGATGAGCCGAAGTATGTTACCTTGGTTACAAGTGTTTCTGTTTTCATTAACAGAGTCTACTAGTTGTTTAATTATAACCTGCACTGCTGTCTCTCTGCCGTTTGGTAGGTTTTCATGAAAACGGCTCGGTAGACTAGAAAAACTGTCATGGATGTTATCCTGATTCCGATGAAGAATAACTTCACTTATTTGTTTTCCTGTTCTAAGGATGGCTGCTTCGAATTTTTTATTTTGCTTCTGCAATCGTTTGTTTTCATTTTCCACTTCCATCAAGTAGTTATACAAATGATTGGATGCTAGAATTTGCCTCATAATAACAGCAAACTTTTTTTGAGGTATTTTCACAAAAACTTCACTGTCTTCTTTTGGAATACTATCAAAAGCAACTGGGCTGAAAGTTTTAGGAATGTTGTCAGCCATGTTGGTTTGGTAAAAAAATATATTTCTAGGCTGAAAACAAAAGAAAAAAATAGGTATTAAGTCAAATAAACAAAATAGTTCTGCATCATAGGATACATAATTATAACTAAATTTATTTTATTATTTAATATTAAAGGTCATGTACAGACATGGAATAATAAAATAGGATATATGCAGCATTTTGGAGATTAATGGCTAAAGCAAATACTCATATTTCTTGATGCCCATCTCCAATCAGAGTTTGACTGCAAAGGAATGTGCTTACCTGCATATTGGTAATCACAGAAAATATAAATCAATATTTGCCTCTATTGTCTGGTTGTTGTTCTTGTTTTTATTCCTTAAATTTCTATTTCAACATGATTTTAAAATAATATTGTGTTTTAATAATACACCAAAATATATATTTTTATATATATATTTAGATAGAGAGAGAGAGATGACAGTATTACTTGAAAAAAATAAATAATAATAAACCTCATATAGCATGTATACTGCTGGTCTGTTGTTGATACTGCCAATCACAACTTCAGTACTAATTACGATTTATTTTGTACTTTGAGTTTGACAAAAATAAATTCCTGTCTGTAAATGGACTTTGTGAAAATATACTTCTAGAAGGAATTAAAAATAATAGGCCTACGGCAGTAAAGAAGGAAAAAAAGAAAAGAAAAAGAAAGAAACAAAGAGAGAAAATATATTATATATCTCGGTGAAACCATAAACACAAGAAAACCTTACGTATTTCACTTTGTATGATCTTCGTTGTTAATTTATTATGCTCCAAACTGTGGATGTTTTTCCATGTATCCCGGTACCATACTCCATAGCGGCGATAGCCAATTTTGTCGTGTTGAAGTACTCACAAATATTTGCTGTGTATTTAAACTGTTTGTATTACATGATAAATATCTGTATATACGCAAATAAAACATGTAAAACTCACCTGATTTCTTAGAATTACTCAGAATAATCGCGTGACTATTTTCAAAATGTTAATTTTCCGTTTCACTTTCTCTGACACCCTGCTAATTTCACTTCCATAATTCAAAATAAATTAATAAAAATATTTATTTTTCTAGAATTTTATGGAATAATCACTCAAGAAATGAGGATGTAATAATAAATTATCAAGTGCATTAAAACAAAATGCACAAAAAAGGAAAATTTTAAGATCAGTTCTATTCTTAGAAAAATGGGAAAGTACATCCCACTTCCGGACATGTTCGGCTTGTTACGGAACAATTCGGACCTTTTCCGAGTAAGACATTACTACGAAATATAATTATGGAAGGATGAAGTAGGAAAACTTTTAAGTTATTAAGATATAATTAATATATTTATTAATGAAAAAATAAAATAAAATTATAATACATAAATCATGACCAAACGCCAGAATTCGATACAAATTTATCCTAATTATTATGGCAAATAATGACTGCAGACAAGAGGTATTATTTTAAATTAAAAATAATAATAATAATAATAATAATAATAATAATAATAATAATAATAATAATAATAATACAATACAATACAATACAATAATAAAATAAAATAAAGAAAAAAAGATATACATAAAGATATTATTTATTTATTTATTTTCTTAACTAAAATAAGAAAAGTATAGCCTGAACGACACAGATTAGATCCTATGTATGAATAATGTTTCATTGTGCATTATGAAGCAAAATTTGGCATAAAGTTATGGTGAAAGAAATGTATTTGTTCAGGAGAATGAGAGCAACTAAGGGATGGTAATTTGGATGAGCAATGTATCGAATTTCGGTTTCCTGTTTCACAAATGGTATGCAATAATTAAAACATCAGATGTACTTCGATATGCATTGCTATATTTTATTTTGAAATTCTACTGATTCGTGTAAGTATATAATATTAATATTATATTTATTTATTTATTTATTTATTTTTTATCATAATTATTGTTGTTGTCAATGCAGTAATCGAAATTCATATTTAAATTACCTTATATCAAATACGTACATATACGTACTTTGTTTTGAACAAAGAAATAAATAAGCTCTGCGTTCAAAGTCACAAAAATTAATTCGAAAATACGTTTCAGATGCCTTGCAAAATGTAGTATATGATATTTCAAATCAGTATCATGCGATAAAATAATTTGTATATACTGCTTTCCTTATAAATATATTCATTGCCAGTATGTATGTATGTATTTTAACGAGCCATGATTTTAATGAGTAATATATATATATTACTCATTAAAATCACGGCTCGTTAAAATACATACATACATACATACATACATATATATATATATTACTCATTAAATACATACATACATACATACATACATACATACATATATATATATTACTCATTAAATACATACATACATACATATATACATACATACATATATATATATTACTCATTAAAATCATGGCTCGTTAAAATACATACATACATACATACGTGCATACATATACAGTGGTCTCGTCAGCATTTGTAAAAGGGGTGGCGGGAATCGGCAGAACTGGGGCAAGTTAAACAAAGGGATGGTACAGAAAAGGTTCAGGGCACAAGTACTTTGAACAATATTCAAATTACTTGTTTGTCAAATATACTTCTTTAAATAAGTGCATCAAATGCATTAACTATTAACAAGTTTATTTTAGTTGCAATTAAATAAAATCAAAGCATCTGTTCCCGGCGAGTTTTGTCTGGTTGTTCTGTGAATTGTATTCTTTACATGCATATATGTATACAAAATAATATACATATTGTTTTGTAACCTTCTGTATATATTAGATTTACGTGTGTGTGTGTGTGTGTGTGTGTGTGTGAGTGAGAGAGAGATCGTTTATATCGCTCTGAAAGTAAAAAATCGCCACGCACTATGATAATGAATATTTATGAGAATGTGAAGTTCAGTTGGCGATGTGCTGTTAATAATGGTTATTTTAATACTGTGCGGATCGAGCGCATATCTTTTTTCGAAGGACGAAGATAATGTTTTTAAAAGTTATTTATGTATCTAGGATAACATTATTATACAGCTGCATGTTAAAAATGTTTAGCGATCATTGAAATTCATGCGCAATAATATAGTCGCGCAGCGCCTGCTACAGCAGCCTTGATTACACAAGCATTGCGTATATTGTACAGAAAAACATTCTTAATTACAGACACAAAGAAACCCATTTTTATAAATATAAAACATTTATAGGTATACGACTCGGAGGACTAGGAAGCAGCTGCAGGCAACGTCCAAAGGATTGCTGGCGCCTAGGCAAGCTCAACTTAGGCGCAGTCCTGCAACTTCTGGTTGTGAAAATTTCCTTAGTCAATTGTTTTTCGTAGTTTGATCAGTGTCGTCCCATTTGGTCAAATTCCCAATTGGTGATTTATGTGCAGAGTAACACAACTCCATGTCCCACCTAATTAAAAATAGGCTTAAGATAAAGAAGACAAGCCTGTCATTTAGAAACAAAAAAATAAAGAAGCAATTTTTGATGCAAGAAGCGAAAATTTGACTCACAGGTTTGTGAAGTCCTCATTTATATTATATAGATTTGACCTCAGAGTGCTCATGTCATAGCCAGTGAAGCAATGTTTTCCTTTAAAGGTTTTGATATACAGTGGTACCTCGAGTTACGAGTGCTCCAACTTACGAACTGTCGCCCGATCGATAATTTTGCTTTGAATTACGAGCGAGCTTCAGAGATGCCGCCGCTAGTTGGCGCAACGAACAACACAACATCCGCCCAGCATCCCGCGTCTTACTCGTTTGCTTTACGTGGTTACCTCAACGTGGATGCATCTCTGTTGTGTTGTGATCGCGTTTTATGCAGTATTTTGGCAAATTTCCATGGATCCTAAGAAAGTGAGTGCGAAGGACAGTGCTAAGAAGAAGAAGCAGATGATGTTTATTGAATTAAAGCATGAAATCATAGAAAAACATGAGCGAGGTGTGAGTGCAGTCAACATGGCTAGGCAGTACGAGCATAGTACTTTTACGATATGTACCATGCTGAAGCTGAAGGATTCGATAAAGGCTATAACTCCAGCCAAAGGCGTTAACATAATTTCTAAGCTGCGAACCTCTGTCCATGAAAAGATGATGAAACCCTAACCCCGCACACTTTACAAAACCAATTTATTTCTTTACATCATCTTTTATTTTTTAATTTTTATTTTATACAATGTTTGTCAATCAAACATCCCTTTTTTTTTTTTTTTTTTTTTTTTTAAATTTGACAATATTTTAAAAAGTTGGGATGGTTTTGAGGGGCTGGAACGGATTAATGGCATTTCAGTTAATTTCATTTGGTAAAGCTGATTTGAAATACCAGCAAATTCAGTTACGAGCTCGGTCATGGAACGAATTAAACTCGTACCACTGTATTTTGGTCTTTATTTTTAAACCTTCACAGAGTGAATCATAATAATATTATTATTATTAATAAATATATTTGTTCTATTCCCTCCTCCCGAAAGAACAAGTCTCTCTAAATGACGGAACATTCGGAACTCTTTCCACGAAAATTCTGAAAATATTTCCTGTCACAGGACTTACGTCGACGATGACAATAAAAAATATTTTGATGACATTTCACTTAAGTTAATGTGACTTATTCGAGAAATGACAATTAAAGGATAGGTTCTAAAACAGATACTGGAAGATCGATTAAGAAATTAAACTGTTAACAGATTCGATTTCGCATGACATAAAATTAGCATTACGCAATCCGAAAAGTCAGCAGTTATAAGATATTAAAGTCTAGCACTTTCACATCGATGCTGAAGACTAAAGGGAAACCACTCCAGACAAAACTTTACATTTCCGGGAAGAAATAGTTTATATAACGTTTTTAAAACAGTGTGTTGTCTGAAACAAACATGGATATGCGTACTTTGTATAGGGTTATTAATATTCATAAAAAATGACAGACAGTCAGTTACATTTTCATGGCATTTTCACGACGATGCAGCGAAGACTAAAACGGATATGAACCATTTATATACACACGAACGCAATAAAAATAGCCACAGTGTTGTATGCAATTCAACTAATTGTAAGTTGGTACACAAGACATTTCAGTGCGGATTGAGAAAGAATGTGTAACAATTTATTTACAGGTCTGTGATTTTTATAACATTAATACAATCTTGATTATCACTGGCAGGAGAATAATTTTAGGTTTGTATTTTAAATGGCTAACGTTTCTGATAATTAGGAAATAATCTACGGTACAGTTAGTGTCTCTGGGTGGATTTATCAAAGGCTGTAGTATACACTGTTCTGACAACATCGTGGCATACATAAAAGATCCCTTGCTGCTGATCAATAATAGCAACCCACGAAGTGATTGCATCATATTATATTTTGTTATTATTATTATTTTTTTTTTATTATTCTCTCTCTCTCAACACAATATACTATAACATTTATTGTAACCATTAATAATAATGAAATATGTTAATGAACTGTTAAAAGTCAGGACTTGTAGTTATTGATATTAAATGAAAATGAATGTTGTTCTGTATAATTTAAATAATAACTGACAGGCTGTGTTAGAAATTTTATTTATTTTTCTATTTATTTATTTATTTATTTGTTTATTTATTTATTTATTTGTTTGTTTATTTATCGCAGTGTGATCATGGCAGCCATTTACTGTTGGGGCAATGATCAAGATGGTCAACTTGGAATACGTGGACTGGATGACACTGTTGTTTCTAAACCGAGACAGTTGCTAGTAGATGATGGTAAGAAAGTGCTGAATGTTGCTTGTGGTGAAAAGCACACATTGGTTGCTATGGAGGATGGCAAGATGTACTCATGCGGTAACAATGACTATGGGCAGCTGGGACACAACAAACCTTCAAGAAGGCTAGGCATGTATTGTATTGTTTTTTCAGTCTGTGTGAGTCAGGTTGGGATGTGTGTATATGTGTATTTCTTTTAGTCTGTGTGTGTGTGTGTGTGTGTGGTTGGGGTTGAGTAGGTGTGTCAGTATGCATATGTGCATGTATATATGTGTGAGGGGTGTGTCAGTAATCAAGTATATGTATGTATGTATGTATGGCTGTCAGTACATATGAGAGTTTTTCTTTATTCAGCATATGTATGTCTATATGTGTATGTCTGTATGTATACATTTGTATATGTGTATCAAAGTGTTTTTATGTATTTGTACATATGTATGTGTGTGTGTGTATATATGTACATGTCTTTCTATGTGTGGATGCACACAAATGAGCAGATGCATGTGTGTACATGTGTGCAAACACATGCATGCATATATGTGCGTGTGAGAATAATAAACACAGTATTATCATGATGGTAAAATTCATTAACTGTTTCATCTACTTTTCACCTGAAACTGAAAACCGAATTGTTTGCTAACTTTCAGAGGTTTTAGACAGCCTCAAAGCACAGCATGTTAAAAAAGTGTCTGCTGGGAACTCTCACAGTCTGGCTCTCACTACAGCACACGAAGTGTTCAGCTGGGGAGATAACTCTAGTGGACAGCTTGGCAGGGGAGAGCTTGAGGAGGAAACCAAAAGAATTCCAAAGTAAGGGGAAATAAATACTCTCTTTTTGGTTTTTATGAACTTCATTTTGATATCATGAATATTTTGTTTATTTATTTATTTATATATTTTATAAAATAATATCTCAATAAAACAAGTTTGTTATTATATTTCAATTTATTATTGGTAAAGATTGGCTGTCATATATAATAAATAGTCACTTTGGACAAATTTTATTTCAACTGTTTGTTATACTGTCAAAGATACACTTCAAACAAAAAAACAACAATAAAAGCCATTGTTTTTAATTAGACATATTATTTTATTATTTGATTGATTGCCAGAAATGTATTAAGCAGTCATTTGCCATGCAAGGTAAACTTTACAAAAATTTAGAATTAATATATACATTTTTTTCTTTTTATTAGGCTTGTAAAAAGTCTAGCTATTCATTCTGTGCTTCAGGTGTGTTGTGGAAGTAATCACTGTGCTGTTCTTACCTGTGGTATGTTTTACCTTTAATGACATATTCACTTATCACACCTTACAATCAAACCAGTCATGTATAACGAAGTCATTTTTAACAAACATTTCTTTCTATTTTTTGACATATATAATTTAATTTGTTTCTTTTGGAATATTCTGTTTATAGTAATTTATAAATTGTTATAGAAAATAATTTTGTTTGATGGTGAATAATATTTTGTAAAAATGTAAGTCTAATGTTTTTAATAATATATACATCTATTAATAATATATAATGTCTGTTTCAGTGTATATCCTCTCTCTCTCTCTCTCTCTCTCTCTCTCTCTCTCTCTCTCTCTCTCTCTCTCTCTCTCCCCCCCCCTAAAATGAATATAGTGTGTGAGTTTGTTTATTCAGATATTTTTTTTCTCCCAATGCATATTAAATTATATATATATTTTTTTATTATTATTATTTTTTTTCACAGAGGGTTTGGTGTCTACCTGGGGAGATAACAGCTACGGTCAGCTAGGACTTGGTGGGTTTCATGGTTCAAAGGACAAGCCAGAGTTCATAAACTGTCTGAAGGGAATCCCCATTATGCAGATTGCAGTTGGGGGGAACCACACTGTTGTTCTTTCAGTATCAGGGGCTGTCTATGGATGGGGTAGGAACAGGTAAATGTTACTTCACTATAACTGTGCAGGGTAACGATGGTGAAAATGATCGAAAATTTGTTTTAAAAATTAAGATATGTTGATAAAATATAATCTGTTCAGGTAAACACATTTTTAATATTTGTCCTGTTTTTATATTTGTCCTGTTTTGTTTGTAGAAGTGCTTATGAAAATAAATGCATGATAGTCTTCTTTAATCATTCTAATTGTTTATCATTTATGATTTATAGTGTTTCCATTAATCATTAATAACTGTCATACATAACTCATAGACAGGGAATTTTTTTTATGCAGATGACACATGATATTTTTCTATGGATAGACACATGTGACTTATCACTGGAATATTGTATTCATTAATTTAGTGTTAAACGATTCACCTTCTTAACAAAATACAAATGCTGTGATATTTTACAGCTGAAAATCCACTGTAAAAAGTTTTGTTTCAGATGGCTCCTAATGTTTAGACAATGTGGGGAAAGCCTGTGTATGTAGCAGTTGACTTTTATTTTGTAATCTTATTTCAGTTTTGGCCAGCTAGGAGTAAATGAATGAGAGAGAGGTAAAGTGCAGCTTACTTGTTTCAAAAAGAAGACATAATATTTTTTTTATTTCACTGATTATGAATCCTTTTGTTTTTCCTTTATTTTCTCTCTCTCTCTCTCTCTCTCTCTCTCTCTCTCTCTCTCTCTCTCTCTCTCTCTCTCTCTCTCTCTCTCTCTCTCTCTCTCTCATACACTTACTTATTCCTTCTTTTTTTCCAAACAAAATTTTAAAATATTTAATTAATCCTCTTTCTCTCTCAGTATGTCAATAAAACATTTTTTTAATTTTATTATTTTTATTTCAGACCGTCCTGTCCCTACTTTGTGTCGATCTCTAAGACAGATGAAAATTAAACACATAGCCTGCGGAGAAGACCACACCACTGCCCTGACACAGGTAAAAATATCTGACCTGAAGTTGATTACAGGTAAAAAAAAAACATAAACAAAATAAGTGAAAAAAAACAAAACTATCCATCATAATAACAGTGTTGTATTTCACCTTAACATAATTACAGATTAAGTAGAAAAAAATATTTTGTAGGATTATCAGTCTACCTAATGTAGGTGATTTTCCACCTGAATTTAATTACAGGGAAATGTTAAAAATGTATGGAGGACATTACTGATCTGCACAGTAATAAATATACCACCTTAGTTTAATTACAGGTAGATATTAAAAAATGTATGAAGGATGACATTATTGACCTAACACAGGCAATATATCATCTAAGTTTAATTACAGGTAAGTAATAAAATGTCCAGCAGATGGTGTTATTAACTTCACATGTAATAAATATGTCACCTGAGTTTAATTATAGGTAAATATTAAATATATGTAGTGGACATTACTGACCATGCAGGTAATATCTCACCTGAGTTTAATTACAGGTAAATATTTAAAATGTGAATGAGACCAACATTGTCTTGTTCAGCATTGAGCTTTTCTGTTCTGTGCTTACAAGCTTTGTAATTGCTCTGTGTATTTGTTTATTTTAATGTACATTTTTTTCTTATTTGAATATTTATTTTCTTAATTTATTTTTTTAATAATATTTAAAAAAAAAAAGGTAATAATAAAAATAAATAAAAAATACGTAAAGAAATGAGGTTGTCTCATTAAGTGATGTTTGGTTTTAAATTTAAAGATTACTAATTATTTATTAACAACTTGTTTTTAAATAATTATTCTAGTGAGTGAATAATGAATTAATTAATGGATGGATGGATGGATGAATGAATGGATCTTTGAATGGATGGATCAGTGAATGGATGAATTTACAGATGAATGTAAGAACAGTATCATTTAGAGAAATATTTTTTTGTTGATTCAGGATGGTGGTGTGTTTACGTATGGGGCTGGAAGTTACGGTCAGCTTGGACACGTGACTCACAACAATGAAATGTTGCCCAAGCGAGTGATGGAACTGATGGGGAGTGAGGTGTCGCAGACAGCCTGTGG
This sequence comes from Chrysomallon squamiferum, assembly GCA_012295275.1. NCBI lineage: Eukaryota > Metazoa > Mollusca > Gastropoda > Neomphalida > Peltospiridae > Chrysomallon > Chrysomallon squamiferum. Next base: position 27,353,646 of record CM022679.1, read on the forward strand.
CAGGTCAGTACAGTGTGGGGGGATGAGAGTGGGAGTAAGGGTGGGGTCAAGAGAAATAAAAGAGTACAGAAGTACCCATGGTTACAGTGTAATTGTAATGACGATGTTTTTCCTGTTCTAGCTTGTAGTCTTATGATAACAGTGATGATTTCTAAAAATTAAACTTATTGATGTTTTTCCCAGTCTATCCAGTTAATCAACTCATAGGACAGAACTGTTTTTCTTTTCTATACACCCAGTTATTATCTGTTAATATTTTTCCCAGTGTAGCTAAGTATCATCTTGTAGTTCAAATATCTTTTTTCACTTTAATTTTTTTCCCAGTCTAGCAAGTTATCCTCTTGTAGATCAAGGGTATTTTTTTATTATTTTTTTTTCTCTCTAGCTAATTATTCTAATTTTTTTTTAATCTTTTAATTTTTTAATGTGGCAAGTTATTATCTGATAGTAAAAGATGTTGTTTTTTTCCCCAGTGTCATGAACTGCTTCTTCAATAGTTTTAACATCTCAACATTACCACACAAGAAAGCAGATTTAATACTATTTAACATTAAACATACACAAAAAAAAAAAAAAAAAATAAATAAATGATAAAAAAAAAAATTAAAAATAAAAATAATAATAAAAAATGTTTTTATCTTTTTTTTTCAAAAACAGACGACACACACTGGCCTACGTTCCATCGTCTGGCCGTCTGTATGCTTTTGGTCTTGGTGGGAGTGGTCAGCTTGGAAACAACAGCACCCAGAACAGCTGGAGCCCCAGCCTGGTGGACGGCCCCTTTGTGCCTGTGCCAGGCAAGGGGTGCTCCTACATGCATGTGGAGGACAGTGAACAGTGGTGTGTGATCATTCAGAAAATCTTCGCAGGAGGAGATCACTGCTTTGTCGTTGCCATAGATGCAAAAGTAAGTCTTTGTTTTGTTGTCAGATTAAGACTGCAAAGTTAGCTAGTTAAAAATAATCTTGTTTTTAATTTTTTTTTTTTCCTCACTCAGAAGTAATGCTACAGTAAAAGTTATTTCCCAGCAGTGTGTTAGACTTAAAGTAGAAATTTTGTTACTTAGCAATTTGTACCTTTAAATACAAGTTCTAACTGCTTCACACAGAAGCAGTGATAAAGCCAAGGCATTTAGACTGATAGATCCTTGGATCAGATCCTGGTTTCTACATAGTTAGTTGTTGAGGTCTGAAGTCACAGCTCCCTGTCTTTTCTCTAACCAGGTCGCTAACATACTAACTCTAGCACTGAATCTAGTAAACAGTACACAATCTTTGACTGTGCTTCCAAGATCTGCATGTTAAATACTCTGAGAGCATTCTTTAAATCACTGTTTGTTTAAAGATCAAGAATTTACACTACTCAAGTAAAATTGTTGGTTCTTTTTCTTTAGTTTGTTTACCAGATATAAAAGAAAACGTCAAATATTCACCACGAATCTATAACATATTAAATAAAATGTTAACTCTCTCTCTCTCTGTGTGTTGACAGATTGGTGGGGATGTTGATGACTATCGAATCAAGGATGAAGACTCTCAGATCCTCACACTGACCCCTGCCAGAGTTGAACTCGTCTCAAAACTGCGAGCAGATGAACTTCCTCCTATAGAACTAGACGAGTATGTTGTACAGACTTTCTTTCTTGCAATTTTCTTTTTGCAATTTTCATTTAAACATATTCATTTCAATAATACATTTTTCTTTCCTTTTCATCCTTTCTTTACATTTTGTTAAATTATTTTATTTGATATCAACACAAAATGGATAAGTCGTAAACTTAAGGGTTTCCTCAGAATTAATTTCCTTGGATTGCTGCTGAAATGATAATAAAAATGTCTGACCCTACATTATAATTGAATATATTATACATTTTTAAAATTATTATCTTGATATGATAATCTTATTTAATAAAGAAAAATTAATAACTAAATTAATAATTTAATTTTTTATTTCAGTGAAATTACAAAAATATTTTCAACTGCAGCCTGTATCAATGGGTCCTTCTTAATTGTGTGAGTTCAGAAAATTTGCTTTTATCTTTTGACTTTTAAAAACAAATTTTATGTTTGATATTATTATATAGCATCCTTTAAAAGAATTCTTGTGTTTTAAAAGGTAGTATTCATTAAAATAATTTTTATATGTGAGGAAAGTAGTTTTTACAACCTGAGCCTCAAAGCTTTTTCTCATTTTATTCTGTTTTAATTATTTTATTTATTTATTTATTAATTTTTATTATTCATTTAATTTTTTTATTTATTTATTTATTTATTTATTTATTATTATTATTATTATTATTATTATTATTATTATTATTATTATTATTTTTATTTCAATATAATCTGCATAAGTTAAGAATTGTTTTGCTGTAATTTGTTTCAACCCATTCTTTAAAGGAAATAAATCATAAATGAATAACAAATTTTATTAATGAACAAGTAACAAATATTAATAAACAAATAAAAAACATATTAATAAAATAAACAACAACTATTTATAATAAAAATTAATCACATATATATGTGTGTGTGTGTGTGTGTGTGTGTGTGTAATATAATTAAGCATATAAGAAGTATTATTGTGTTGTTTTAAAAGTGGTGGACATTGTGGATGCAGCAAACACAATCATGGAGTGGACATGCAAAGTGTACGAGAAAATTTCCGAAAACTCAGCCAGACAACAAATGTCATCATCATTCAGAGAGTACGTCTGTCTGTGTTTGTGTTCATACAACAGCATCCAGAAATCACTTTCAAAATGTCGCTGTAACTAAATCACAATGTATTTTGTCATTTTAAATATCAGTGTGACTGGTTTTATCTGACTCTATCAGTTTTAGCTCACAGTGTGACAGTAACGTTAACAAGCCTGAGAAGATTTATAAAGGTTAACGTAATTATTATTCTTTGTTTTCCATGATGTATACTGAGGAAGCAGAATAAGAATAACAGTGTCAAAATAAAAAGCAAACAAAAAAACAACAACCAACCAACACCCCCACAAAATCATACAAATCTTTTCAAGCTTGTTATTTTGTTAACATACTTTATTATTATTAAAGTGTCTTGAGTCTCCAAAAAAAAATTACTTGGAATTTTCTGTGCATATTTTGAAATTTTTTTTTTTTTTTTTTTTTTTTTTTCATTTCAATAAATTTGAAATGAAAAATATATAACTTTAAACAAAAATAATAAGAATTTTTAATTTAATAGGCACTTCATTTTTCAAATATATTTCTTTAAACAATGAAAAATAATGATTATTAAATTTCTCCGACGTTTTTGTTTTTCTTCTGTGATCAGATAGCTAGCTGTCTAGAACAGGTACTGTTGCCAGGGTTACCGTACTCGCCTCCCGATGTCGAGGCTCTCCGTCTGTTTATAATTCTCCCAGAATGCCACCTGTTCGACCAGCCTAAGTATTACAGTTCACTCATCTGTCCCTTTGGAAAATGTATCCTAAACCTCGACAAAGTCGCTTCCAACATGCTCGGTATGAAGTTGTAAATTCTTATCAGTTTGATTTATAATCTGTTCTTTTTTGTTTTTTATCCTTTTGTTTGAAATGGGTGTGGATGTTGGATAATTCATCAGTTAAAAAAAATAAAAGCAGTAATAAGAAGAAGTATAAAGTTGCTTCCAAAATGTGCAGTACAATTTTATAATCGTTTTTTTTTTTTTTTTTTGATGTGGATGTTGGATAATCCATCTCATTGAAAAAAACAACAACCCAAAAACCAAAAACCTAATAATAACAATAACAATAACAATAACAATAACAATAACAATAATAATAATAATAATAATAATAATAATAATAATAATAATAATAATAATAATAGTAGTAGTAATTGTAAATGTAATAATAATAATAATAATAAAATATGTAACAGTGAGTGTAAGAAAGGAGTTGACTGATATATAATGTTTTTGTACTTGTAGAAGTCTGGTGGTCATCATTCCAGGAATCCTTCTTCATCCGAGTTGTTGATGTAAGTTTATTTTTAACTTTGTTAGTTGTGTGCATCTGTGCATGTTTGTACACATTCAAGTATAAATGTTGTTTTTGTGTGTGTGTATTTCAACTTGTTTATTTGTAAACTTGTATTGGAACTAATTCGATATATGTTTTGAATGTATCTGGCTTCCAGATACCTGGAAAATTCTGAAAATAGTCTGTTTTTGAATTAGGTGTGCATTGTTTTGGTGTCTGTGACACCGGTTCAAGTGAGACTGTTGCTGTGAGTAGATGATCCAATCACAATAAGTCATCGTTTGTTTCTGTTTACTCTCACATTCATTCATTATCCTTTCTGAAAGACTGTCACAGATGCAGCTTGCTAGTGTAAAGCAAGTTCTGTGTGTTGAGTTATTTAATACAGATCAAAGAGACCCTACTTTAGAAGTGCATTGATATGTGTTATGTTAAATTTTATTGTTTTATTTGTCGTTGTTAAGCATATTGGATTAATAGTTTTGTAACAAGTATATTGTTCTGAACAATCAGTAAAATGTGAATATACAAATACTTTAAAGATGTGTATTGGAAATATTCTCTTGAATTGTAGATTTACAGGCAATGTATAGAACATATTCTTCAAATGCCTGACACAACAAACCCACAAGAGGTTAGTTTTAAAATTTACATTTTTTTTTCTTTACAAGCTCATAAACTGAGCTGATTCAACTTTTGTCTGAAGAATTGGGTTTTTCACTCTCTCTCTGTCTCTGTCTGTCTGTCTGTCTGTCTGTCTCTCTCTCTCTTTGTCTCTCTCCACTCTCTCTTTTTCTGTCTTTCACATACATGTAGGCACATCTATTTTCCATGTATGCTTTGTGAAAATTTCAGTATTTGTTTGGAATTACTGAGGTTAAAAGGTTGAAAGTATTGAGAGTGTTTTTTGTTTCTTCTCTTTCAGAGTGAAAAGCGAGGTCATGGGTTGTATGTGTCACTGGAGATTTTGAAAAAACTCAACAACGTAAAAGTTTTATTTTTTCTTCATTTATGCGTTTTCTTGTTATGCTTATGAGTCTTTTTAATAATTATATGTATGTGTGGATCTTATCTTTCAGTATGTATGTTTTGTTTTGTGAGTGTGAGTGTGTTTGTGTGCGTTCATTTCTTTGTACAGTTCTATCCATATCTATATTCATACATACATAAACACATGCATACATATATGTACGTACATACATAAACACATACATACACACATACACACAGAAACACAGACACATACACACAGACACACACATGTACATACATACATACACATATGTACCTACATACACACACACACACACACACACACACACACAATTGATTTAAAAATTATACTTTGTGCTGAGATCATGCAACATTAAACAAGAAGAGATTATTATCTAAATATTCCGGTAATTAAATGATAGCAAACTATTATGGCTGCAGGTAAATGAACAGAATGGACAGATCATCGAGTATCACAAGTTTTACATTGGAGAACTGAAAAACAGAGTCAACATCAAGAAAGATTACGTCAGCTGGCTGCAGCAGGACAGATTTAACCAAAAGGTCAGAGGTCAAGTTATGTTGCACACTGAATAGGTTACTCTGATGTATCTGCATGCAGTGTATTTTCATACACACTTATTTATTAAATAAATCTATACATATATGTTTGTTTGTGTGTGTGTGTGTGTGTGTGTGTGTGTGTGTGTGAATTTAAGACATATGCAGATTACATAACAGTTGATGCAAAAATCATCATTACCTCTATAACATTCATTTAAAAATGGGCTTGATGATAAAAAGAATGAGCAAGTAAGAACCTTTGCATGACCTCTCCTCTTCAAACAGAAAATTTATAATTTAGACTCATAATATTTTAAGAAAAAACCAAAAACAAAAACCAATTATAATAAAAATAATAATAAAATAATAATAATAAAAATAATAATAAAAATAATAATAATATTAATAATAATAATAATAACAATATTAATAATAGCAATAATAATAATAATAATAACAATAATAATAATAATAACATGATAATAACAACAACAACAACAACAATAATAATAATAATAATAATAATAATAATAATAAAATAGAAATTCAAAAGAATAAATAAAATATTACACTTCAGGGTCTTCACTTCTGTAATTATCCATTCCTATTTGACGCTGCGGCCAAGAGTATGTTGCTGCAGACAGACGCCATGATACAGATGCAGGTAAGTAATCATCAACTTTATATCATCACTTAAATATCAATTCATCCATTCACTCCACTGTTTATTCAAATGAGGAGAAATCAGAGTTTCTGTTCACATACAAGTTTAACTGTTATCATTTTGTTAGTGTTATTAGTCCTGGTGGTAATGATAATATATTAATGGTGGTAGTGGTAGCAGCAGCAGCAGAATGGTTGTAGTACTGGTGGTAGAATAGTAGTAGTAGTAGTAGTAGTAGTAGTTGTAGCAGTAATAGAAGAAGTACTATTATGTTTCTGTGTATATTATTACTGTTATTATGTTTATATTATTGTTATTGTTATCATTATAATTATCAGCATTACCTTTATTATTATTATTATTGTTGATATTGTTTTTATTGGTTTTTTTTATTATTATCATTTTCATCATTTTCATTATTATCATCATCATCATCATAATTATCATCATCAACATCATCATCATCATCATCATCATTATTATTACTATTATTATTATTACTCTTATTATCGTTGTTGTTGTTGTTTTTACTGCACAGACAGCTATAGACGAGGTACACAGAAGAAACTTAACGAGTCTGTTTCTGCCGATTGATCCTGTGAACCCGTGCCTGCTGCTGTTTGTCACCCGCCACAACCTCGTCAGAGATACCCTGGAACAGCTCAGCAAACACACCAGTGCCGATCTCAAGAAACCACTGAAAGTACGTTTGTGTGTGTGTTTGTGTGTCTGTAAGTGTGTGTGTGTGTGTTTGTATGTCTGTGAGTGTGTGGGTGTGTTTTGGGGTGTGTTTGTGGGTTGGTGGGTGGTGTGTATGGGTGAGGGACTGTTTCTGTGAATATTTGTGTGTATATCTCTCTGTGTGTGTGTGTGTTTGTTTTTTGTATGTCTAAGTGTGTGTGTGTGTGTGTGTTTCTGTGAGTGTCTGTGTGTGCATGATTCTGTGATTGTTTGTTTGCTTGTTCATGTATATCTGTCTGTATTTGCACATGTGTAAAAATCCATATGTACACTCATGTTAAGAAACGTATATTCAAACATCATTTTTGTGATCACATTCCTTTTACATTTGTGAACTGTATGTGAGTATCTATGTACATATATGTGGGGGTAGTGGGTGGGAGGGTGAAAATTCAGGGTATATATTTATTCTAATTTTATGTATGTTTGTAATTTTTGTATATGTTCACATTTTGCTTTCAAGTGTGTGTGAGTCTGTGTGTGTGTGTGTCTGTGTGTCTTTGTGAGTCTGTATGTATGTGTGTGTGAATCTGTGTGTGTGTTGTGTGTGTGTGTGTGTGTGTATCTGTGTTCTACAGCTGCAAAAATATGGCTTAATTATGAATACTGGTAAGGAAAATTAATTTTAATTTTAATATTTTCCTCTTAAGAGATCTGATTACAATTTTAAAATGTTACCTTTTATCACCACATTTGTGAAAGTAATAAGCCATAGCCCATAACGAATAAAATCAAACTCAAACTATTTTATTGTTGCTGTCCTCATATTTAATTTGCTTAAAATTTTGTTGTAAATCTTTGTTAATAAAGCACACACTCACACACACACACACAATTTTTATAATACTTAAAAAAGAGTAAGGAAAGAAAGATATAAAATATTGTTGATAAAAAAAAAAAATAAAAAAAAATAATGATAATGATAAAAAGAATAAATAAATAATCTTTCTGGATTGAAATTACTTTCAGAGATTTAAAAAAAAAAATGTTTCTATTATAATGACAAATTTGACCCTTTGACCTTTGACCTCTGTGTACTTTCTGGTATTGCAGATTGTGTTTGTGGAAGAAGAAGCTATAGATGGTGGTGGAGTGAAAAAGGTAAAAAAAACAGTGAGAACAACATACTACATGTTCTTCTCATTTTTCACAGGTTGTTTTTCTCGGCGAAGAAGCAGTGGATGAAGGAGGGGTTGCCAAGGTTTGATGTCCACCAAACACAATGCATTAGTGTATCTCTCTGTCTGTGTAGGGGGTGTGGTGTAGGGTGGTTGTGGGTGTGGTGTGGGTGTAGGTGTAGGGTGTGGTGTGAGTGTAGTTGTATGTGGAGGTGTATGGAAGTGTTGAGAATAGGTGTAAGTCTGTGTGTGTGTGTGTGTGTGTGTGTGTGTGTGTGTGTTTGTATGTGAGTTTGTACGTGTTTGTGTGTATGTGTTTGTAGATGTGTTGGTATCTGGGTATATGTGTGTGTGGGTACGTGTGTGTGCCTTGCTTGAGTAGATGTAAGTGTGTTTGTGTTTGTAGGTGTGGGAGTGTATGTATGAGTATATGTGTAAAGATGCATGTATGGGTATTTTCTCTGAGTGGGTGTAAGTGTTTTAGTGTTTATGTGTTAGTAGGTGTTTATGTGTACAGATGTGTATGTACTATATGTATGTAGGGGTGTCTCTGCATGTGTTTGTGTGTGTGTGTGTGAGTGTGTACATAACTCTCTGTAGCTATATGTAGCTGTATCTCTCTGTATATGTGTGGGTATGTGTGTACTGCATGCTTTGTTTGAATTTACTTATTCAGATAATATTACAGACATTGTCTTTTGATGCAGATATCTTTAAATTAAATTCAGATGACAAATGATAACCTTTCTGTGATTACTCTTCTTTCTTGTCTATGTCAGAGCAAAAAAACAAAAACAAATTGGGATTATTTTCTGAATCTGGAACATGTTATTAATGCATAAAAGAATGGAAAATAATGATAAAGGGGAACATTTTTTTTATTATGCAATTATTATGAATGGAATGTTTAATGAGCTTTGGGTGTTAAAAGCAACACATTTTGTTTTGTTTTGTTGTGTTCTTTAGTGGTTTTTTGTTTTGTTTTGTTTTTGTTTAAACAGTTTTTATCATTGATAATAATTACAGAGAAATATATATGTTGTTTACAGTTAACACATTTGTCTGTAATATTATCTTTTAATGAATCCAGGGAAGTTTCCCTTCTTTTACTACCAGCATCACATGCATTTTATTTGCACATTTTAATGCAATTATAAAAGTCGTGTCAGAATGTTTTTTTTAAATCAAAAATCAAAAAAATTAAAAAGTAATAAAAATAGAAAATAAATGTTTTTTTATTATTATTATTATTATTATTATTATTATTATTATTTATTTATTTAATTATTTACTTACTTATTATTATTTATTTTTTCCCATTATAAATGCATGTGCACCTTGTAATCTATTGATCAATGCATTTTAATACTAGTAAAGCTTTATTGTGACCACTTTTCACATACATGTATCCAAGGTTTCACAAAAGTTACTTACATGACAGAGATTTTTTCACTGCCTTCATGTAATGCGCCACAGTATTAAAATAATGTAAAAATATAGTACAATTTAAAAAGTAAATATTAATTGATTTTATTACTGGTTTTTACAACACAATAAACAAATAAGTAATAATAAGAACAATTAAAATGCATGTTGTTTGTTTGCAAAATAACACTTCATTTTTATTTATTATAGGTACTAAACAAAACTGTTTATTTTATTTTTCTCTTCTTTTTCTTATTATTTGCATGTAATTTTCATTCTTCTTTTCCATTGTTTGAAAAATGTGTTAAATTTAAAATATTTGTAATTTGTTTGCAATTTTTTTTTTTTTTTTTTTGGTTGATTTTTTATGTGAATATATATATATATATATTTATTTTTTTTTTTTTTTTTTTTTTTTTTTAAAGTTTATTGAATGTGTTACTTTTTTTTTTGATTCCATGAAATTTCCTTTGTTAGTTTAAAATACTAATTTTTGATTTATTTTGAATGGTAACAAATAAAATATAGTAAATATTTTAGACGTGATAAGAGAAATGTGAGGATTAATTATAATTATTTAACAGCAGTTGTTAATCACAGTTAATTACAGATAATTACCTTTTATTCTACAGCACCACTAAACTGTTATTTATTATTATTATTATTTTTAATATTCTAACTTTTTTTTATCATACAAACTTATCTAGCATAAAAACACAGATGCACATTAAAATTTGTGCCAACACACAGTAAATACACACACACACACACAATACACAGTTACATATGTACCTCTATTGTTGTTTTTGGTTTTTTAAATACATAACATCTCTTCACTGTTGACTTTATTTCACAATTACTGATTTGTTTGTCATACTGATAATAATGATCATAACTGATGAGTGAAAATTAATCAGTGTACTACTCTGTTGGGGGGGGTCTGTTAACAAAACTTCTGTCTTTGTTAACTGAGATTAGAGTTTGTTAACTGAGATCATAGTTTGTTAACTGAGATTATATTTTGTTAACTGAGATTATATTTTGTTAACTGAGATTACAGTTTGCTAACTGAGATTACAGTTTGCTAACTGAGAGTACAGTTTGGTAACTGAGATTATAGTTTGTTAACTGAGATCATAGTTTGCTGAGATTACAGTTTGTTAACTGAGATTATAGTTTGCTAACTGAGATTACAGTTTTCTAACAGATTATAGTTTGTTAACTGAGATTATAGTTTGTTAACTGAGATTATAGTTTGCTAACTGAGATTACAGTTTTCTAACAGATTACAGTTTGTTAACTGAGATTATAGTTTGCTAACTGAGATTACAGTTTTCTAACAGATTATAGTTTGCTGAGATTATAGTTTGTTAACTGAGATTATAGATTGCTAACTGAGACTATAGTTTGTTAACTGAGATTACAGTTTGTTAACTGAGATTACAGTTTGTTAACTGAGATTATAGTTTGTTAACTGAAATTACAGTTTGTTAACTGAAATTACAGTTTGTATTTGTATTTTTCTACAGGAGTTTTTCTTGCTGCTGTTGCGAGAAGTGCTTGACCCCAAGTATGGAATGTTCCAATACGACGAGGAGTCTCACTTACAGTGGTTTAATTCCCAGGTACTCACTAATCCACACTCTTCTTAATTCCTTCCCATACTGCTGACAGTTTTATTTACCACCCTCTGCCTGTCATAAAGTGTAACAGTAAAAATAACAGGCTCGAGGAAACGTATGAAGGATTTAATTTTCCGTTTTGTGTAGAGAAGGTAAAGAAAAAGATGCAGTTTAAAAAAAAAAAAGGAAAGATATATTTATACACATTCACAGTATTAATAAAGAGAAATATTAAGATAATGTGTGAAGGATTCCATTTTCCATTTTCTGTAAAAAAGAAAAAAAAAAGAAAGATGTTTTTGAGGCATTTTGCCTAAAGACAATAATTTCATTTTCCATTTTCTGTAAAGAAGGGAAAGAAAAAGATGTGGAAACTAAAAAAAAAATAAAAACAGGGAAAGAAAGATGTGTGTGGACATTTAACCTCAAAGCCAGTAATCATTTCATTTCAGTTTTCAATTTTCAGTTTTTTTGTAAACAAGGGAAAGAAATCATAGAGAGCATAAAAAATAAAAATATACAGACTAAAAGATAATAATTATTTTTAATTTTATTTTAGACATTTGAGGATAGCTCCATGTTTCATCTGATAGGAATACTTTGTGGCTTGGCCATCTACAACTTCACCATCATCGATCTTAAGTTTCCACTGGCTCTGTACAAAAAATTGCTCAACCGGTGAATATATCTTTTTATATATACAGAATGAGACACAGAGAGAGAGAACACATGGAAAGTATGTGTATGTGTGTGCGTGTGCATATGCATACTTGTATGTGTATGTGTGTGTGTCTGAGTGAGAGTGTTCAGATGTTTATATATGTGTGAGACTCTGCATAAGTGTTTGTATGTCTTGTGTCTATAAGTGCTTGAATACGAAACACTAAAATGTTATTCAGTAAATTATTGCTGCTTGAATATTTAAGTCATTTATTTATTTATTTTTTAAATTATATTTGCCTTTACATCAAGTTTACTACGAGCTATGATGAATTATTATTATTATTATTATATATTTTTTAGTTTTATTGTTTCTTTTTACACAGAAAAGTTATACTTGATGATTTGAAAGAAATGTGGCCGTCTGTGGGCAGGTAACTCTAAATGATCTTATTTGCAGCCATTTTCACTGTATTGTAACATGAAGCCGTTAATCTCTGATATTAATGAATCATTTTTAATTTATTTACTGCAACCAAAAATATAGTTAGAGACAGAATTAATAAATTAACACATTCTGGAACATTGTAGATTTAGTGAGTCGCTATATTTGTAGCCTAGAGGTTAAACTTCAAGTCAAAATATTAGGTATTTTAAATGCATGTGGATTTAGTGGAATTTAAAAAAAGTAATAACTTAACTGTAACTGAATTTGAAGTAAATATCTTATAGTCTTATTATATCTCTGTTGTTCTGAATGTGAAACAGCTGAGAGGAAACCATGGCAACTTCAACATGGAGGTGTGCCAGTGTGGTGCAGTCATAGTTCTGTACTGATCCGTAATAATGGCCACAATTTAAAGAAATTAAACATTACTAAGTTAAATTCATTGAAGATGTCTAAACAATATTTTGGGTTCATGAGTTCAATAAAAATAATTTTATAATAATTTGTTTTGATTTGTTTTAAATAAAGCTTAAAGTTAAAAGAGTATTTATTTATTTATTTCTGTTTTTATTGTAGAAGTTTGCAGTATGTGTTGGATTATGAAAAAGATGATCTGGAGGAAGTATTTTGTTTAACTTTCCAGGTTTGTGTCTGAGTTGAATTTAACTAAAAACACATTTTCTTTTTCTTCTTCAAACAAACATCATCATCATTATCATCATCAACATTATTATTATTAATACTATTATTGTTATCACCATCATCATTGAATCATTGTTATTTATTTTTTTTGATTAACATTTTTAGATTAGTGTGTTTGATTTTAATCTTCATCATCATCATTACTATTATTATTACTATTATTAATACTATCATTATCATTATTATTATTACTGTTGCTACAATTATTATTATTATTATTATAAGTATCATTATTATTATTACACTTGCTACACTTATTATTATTATTATTATAAGTATCATTATTATTATTACAGTTGCTACAGTCATTAATATTACTGAATAATAGTTATTTAGTTGTTTGAAATGTTTGTGATTTTTAATCATATCATTGCTGTTAAAAGATTTTACAGAGTTGTGATGTTGTGTTTAGATTTCTGTTGATATGTTTGGACACTCAGAGACTCATGAACTGTGTCCTAATGGTGCCCAGAAGTCAGTTACTAAAGAAAACAGGTAGACGATGTATAACACACAGAAACACCTGCATGCATGCACACACAAAACACACACATACATATACGTATATAAAAGTATAGACAAACTCAGTTGTGAGATTTTATATTATTTTTTAAAACATTTTTCTGTTTATTTATTATTATTATATTTTTTTTTATATTTTTTTTTTTTTTTTTTTTTTTTTTTTTTTGAATTTTTTTTTTTGTATTTTGTGAGGATTGTTGGTTTGTTGTTTTTTTTTTTTTTTTAAGGAAGTTAAGTACATAGATTTTATTTTATATTTGTACATCAGGAATTTTTTTTTATTATTATTGAAAGTTTGCTCCATTTTCTTTTACTTTTCTTTTACTTGTTAATCTCTTTTTGTGTTATTCATTTATTTTTGTTGTTTGTTTTGAGTTCACGTAACTATATTTTTTTATGTAAAATATTAAATAATTGTGCTTTTGTGTTTCAGAAAGGAGTTTGTAGATTTGTACGTTGATTTTGTGTTTAACAAGTCAGCCAAGACGCAGTACGAACCATTCAGTGCAGGTTTCCTCAAAGTCTGTGGAGGTAGAGTGTTGGTGAGTCGGGTTTCTTTTCTAGTGTAGTATCAGTGGCAGCATAATACAGTTATACTGAATGTGTATTTGTTAATGTTTCTAAGAGATTATCACTGATTTTGAAGCCAATATATCACTTAACTGAGTTTTCAAATGCCTGTCATATCTATGAGAAGGTGTACTTGATAAATTCTTTATTGCTAAATTGTAATAAATAGAATTATGGAGTTGGTAATAGGGTGTTTTTCTATTACGTAACCATTATGTATAAAATAATTACTGTATATTAAATTGATTGATAGTCTTAAAATATAACCACAGTGGCAGGGAATATTGTATTTTTTGTCATATAAAACAAAAATTAAAAAGGCTAAATTATGAATACACATATATTTTAATTTTTTTCTTAATATAGTTTAGGTTGAGGTTGAGGTTGGCGTTGGGGTTGGGTTGGGTTGGGTTGGTTTGGGTTAGGGTTTTAGTTTAGTTGTTTTATTTATTTTATTTTATTTTATTTATTTTTTTTATTTTTTTTTTTTTGTTCAACAGGAACTTTTTCATCCACAAGAATTGCAGGCCATGGTTGTCGGCAATGAAAATTATGATTTTATAGAACTGGAGAAAGTAAGAAATATTTAATTTTTTTATTATTTCTTCCTTTTGTCTTTGAGAGATGACAACTTTGGGTTAAAATTTTTTTTTTTTTTTTTTTATAAATTTAAGAAAATAAATGTACTTGTCAAACTTGGACACAGTATCATTTTCCTCAACAACAAATTATTTTTAAAAATGTGTCATTACCCTGTTATATATATCAGGCTAATGTTTAATTTGATTCAAGGATCAAGAATATTGTTTTGTGTGTTCAAAGTACTGTGTTCTGTTTTTGTTTACAGAATAATTATTATTATGTTTTATTGGAAGTAATAAAATACTGTTTTATTTAGTTTTCAGAATAAGATTATTGTGTTCTGTTTGTGTTTCAAGTCAAGAATATTGTTTTGTGTTTTTCAAATAAGAATATTGTGTTTTTTAACAAGATTATTGTGTTTTATTTGTATTTTGAGATTCTAGAATATTGCAGTGTGTTTCTAGAATAAGAATACTGTGTTGTTTTTGTTTGTGTTTCAGAACACTGAGTATAAAGGAGAGTATCACAGATATCACCAGACTATCAAGTTTTTCTGGGAAGTTTTCCATGACCTGTCAATGGATGATAAGAAAAAATTTCTAGGTGAGAAGAGATTTAAAAATCTTACTATCTCATGTTATTCCCATCCAGATCTCTTGAGTGTGTGTGTGTGTGTGTGTGTGTGTGTGTGTGTGTGTGTGTGTGCGTGCATTCGTGCATGCGTGTGTGTTCTGAAATTGTAGTTGTTATTTATTTAAAGCTCATTATCTCACTCACTCTCTTTTTTTTTCTCTCTCTCTCTCTTTTTCTTTCTTTCTCAAGTTTCTTTGCTTCTTCCTCTCCTCCGTCTCTTAAAACTTCTTTTTTTTCTTCTGTTTTAATATTTCCATTTGTATTTTTATGATCATACTTTTTTTTTTTTCCAGTTTTTTTGACAGGAAGTGACAGAATACCTATCTTTGGAATGCAGCATGTGAAGGTATTTGTCTTATGCTTTCTTTGAATAATTAATAATTTTGATGAAAAGTCATTTGCCAGTGCAGTGAGCTGTAGGTCAGTGCACATGAGGTATAAGAATTTGAAGGATCAAGTCTTTTTTTAGTGACCCTTTTGCCTTAATTCCAGTTCTAGACAATAATACATTACCAGACTGCAAGAGTCCAAGGAGTATATTTTTCTGTCATATTTTTGACAACGTAAAATTATATACGAAAAATAATGTTACACACATACACACACCTACATATATATATTTACTAACTCATATTTTTTTTATTTCTACATTTATTAATTTATTTATTTATTTATTTAGTTCATTTGTTGATTTATTGATTTATTTAGGTATTTATGTATTTATTATTGATTTGTTTATATAATAAAATTTATTTATTTATTTATTATTTTTTTATTATTATTTCATTATTATTTTTATTATTATTTATTTATATATCTTTTTATTTCATTATTATTTATATTATTATTTATTTATTTTTTTCTATTTGTTTAGATTATAATTCAGCCCACGGGAGGAGGTGACGCCTTTCTACCTGTGGCCCACACCTGTTTCAACTTGTTAGATCTGCCTAAGTATACGTCCAAGACAATTCTCAGGGAAAAGCTCGTCAAGGCAATACAGCAGACAGAGGGCTTCGGTCTTGTGTAGCACATGGACAGATAATTACTTGCAAACAAGATCATGTTAGATGAGAATGATTACAAAAAACAAAAAAATCTCACAAAACAAAAACAAACAATAACATCAGAATTTTCTGTTAAATGCAATGAATTTTTTTTTTTTTAAATATATATATATGTCCCAAAAAAAACAAAAAAAAGTGTTCAGAAAAAAGTTTTGTTGATTCAGAAGATGTAGGAAAAGTGTCAGAAAGTATCAAGAAAGATGAAGAAAAAGTTTTTTTGAAAAACAAGAAAACATCTAGAAAAATTAGCAAAAACTAAATAATAAAAACGAAAAATTTAAAGAAGATATAAACACATACGAAAACGGTTTGGTAACCTGTTTTAGAAAGAAGATAAAGAAACTTGACAGAACCAGCAAGGGTATTTTAGGGATTTGATATATTTTTTTCATTTTTTGTTTTTGTTTTTTACAAATACCACAATATCTAAAAAAAATAAAACATAGATTTTCAGAAACTTTCTTTTGTAGCATAAAAATAATAATAATGTTAATATTAACAATACATGATTAGACTAAATATTTTTTGAAAAAATTTGTATTGAATTAAAGAAACAACAGGTTGGATGCATGTTACAGTTAATCTGTGAAGAAAATAACGATGAGACTTAATTGTGTTACGAAAAAAACATTTTGTTACTACCACTACTGCAACTACTACTACTACTACTACTACTAAATGTACCAAACCATTCATCTGGCTTCCAGAAATCTTGAAAATCCAGAAATCCAGCTACTTTTGAATTAGGTGTTCTTTTGTTTTAATTTCCATGACACCAATTCAAGTAAGAGTGTTGCTGTGTATTATTTGATTCAACTTGCTCTCATTTTCATTTATTATCACATATAAAAGACTAGAACAATATCGCACCTTCAGTACAGGTTTTTAAAGTAATTTAATAACAATCAAACAAACCCTGCTTTAGAAATATATTATATGGTATCTGTTAAATATTTTAAAAGTAAATAATTAAATTAAATTGAAAAAAACCTAAAATACCATTTTAAGTTCAAGTATTTATGGATGATTCCTAGGAAGGTCAGTGTTCTGTTTTTGGTTGGATTTCGGTTGTTGTTTTTTTTCGTTCTGTTTTTAATCACTGATTTGTTATATATTTGTTTTTATTTTTTAGATACTTTTATAAATGTTTTTAAAGTACTGATTTTACCAAACTGACATTCACTGAACAGTTAAAATGTCAAACAAGTGGCTGCATGTATATTTGTGAATGAAAAGAAAATGTGCAAAGCTCATGAGTGAAAATTTGTGTACACTTTGATGTTATGGAGAAAGGATGTATTATTGTTAAGTTTTAGATATTGTTTTAAAGTGGCTTGTTAGAAGCAAAAGCAGATGTTTTTTATGTGTGTATGAATATACAAGATTTCCTTCCGGTCTTCTTTGTGCATATATGTATATGAGTGTACAAAAAGTGTGTATTAGTGTGTGTGTGTGTGTGTGTGAGGGAGAGAGAGAGAGAGAGCAATTAATTATAAATAAACTATATTGTGGTATATGAAGGCAGTTTAAAATTGGTGACATCTTTTCGATTCACATAAATAAATAATCAAGAAATTCTCAAAAGAGTGGTAAAATACATTTATTGCATGAAGGAATAATAGGTTGTATTAGAAAAAAGAAAAAATCTTTATGTAGTATTTTTTTTTTTTAAATTGTTTTTCAATTGTTTCTAACAATATTTATGTGTATATTTTAGACATAACCATTTATATTTCTTTTCTTCTTTTTAAATTGAAAAAACAATATTTAATATTTAGAAACATTGTTTTTATTACTGGAATGCTTGATGTGCAAATCAGAAATTGTGTGAATTATATATATATATAGATATATATATATACATACACACACAACACACACACACACCAACACAACTATGTACACCTAGATTCAGTACAGACCGTTTATCCTCCTTTAGGTTATTTTGTATCTGTTAAATACATTTTTATCATTTACTTTTCACTGTTTATTTTATACTTTAAGTATATATATATAAATTATTATCTTTTTTCAAAACTTGCTGGATCACACAAAAAAGAAAAATGTAAAAGAAATTTTATTATTATTATTATTATTTATTATTATTATTATTATTATTATTATTATTATTTTATTTTTATTTTTATTTTTTTTAATTATTTTATTGTTATTGTTAGTTTTGTTTCAGTTTTAATTTTCTGCAGCTTTAACAAGTACATAATTTTTACTGATCTCTGTTTTCAAATACATTGTTTTGTACATATTTTAGTCACATATAACTATGCCAGTATATAAATGAATGTATGCATACATAGATGAATTCCATTTTTGATATTTGATTACTACAACTACTTTAGCTATAACTGTTAATACTACTACAAGTATTTCTATTAGTAGTACAACTATAAATACTACTACTACTACAGCATCAACACCTACTATTATTACTACAACAACTACTATTACTGTTACATCAGCAGTTACTATTACTTACACTACAACTACAGTGCTACTACTACTACTTTCATTTATCAAACTTTGGTTGGTTCTTACTTTCAAACCATTAACTTGTCTCCTTCTGACAATAAACAGTATATTTTATTTATCTTATAAATGCTGGTTATAGTTAACATCAGAACATCGTGATATGTTTTAATAATTTTGAAAATAAATTTATTGTAACAACTTTTTTGTATGCAGTGTGTACTATTATGCAGCTCTTATTAATCTCTTGGTTGTGTACTTCCAGACAGGAATGTCAGAAGTTTTGTATAAATTGTTTCACTGTGTGTTGTTGCTGTATCTATGTAACTATTCTTTTAATTAAAAAAATGGAATAGAAATCATATTTTATAATGTGAAAAAAATGCCTCACATACATATGAAATATTATATGCTCACATAAATGTTTGTGTGTGTAGTTCCTTTCTAACATTTTTTAAAAATTGTTATTGTTATGTGTTTGTATTTTTATTTTTACACTAAAAAGCTGAATATTTAAATAATAATAATAATAATAATAATCACTGCAGTTCAAACCACAATTTTAATAATTTTTTTGCTAAAGCAGATTTCGTTTTTAATGTCATGAAGAGAGGATAAAAAATTTAATTAAATGTACTTTATTATATTGCACTTTTTAAATGTAATTTTGAATAATAAAATATGGATTTGGAATCAAGCTTGGATTTAGATAAAGCAAGCCCTAGGGTATGAGATGCACCAGTAGGGGCATCCCAGTACATCACCTCCAAAAGGTTTTGACAGCTGGTATTTCTGGGTGGGGAGAATTTTATTATTGTTGTTATTGATGTAATTCAGGCTCTGCCTAATGTGGAGTTTAGTTAATAAAGCCTAGAAGAAAGAAGAAAATGTATTTTTATGATAATAACCTCTTTTTTTTTTTTTTTTTTTTTTTTTTTTTTTTTTTAACCAGTGTTGTTTTGTTTATGCTTAAATCCGAACCCGAGCGGGATAATTGGGATTATGAAACAGTTGTGTTTTGTAATTATCTACCTATATGTTTGTATACGTGTGTAATAACTCTGATACTGTGATATTTTCACTAGTGTGTTTCTCCGATACTTACGAAATTATGACACAAATAAAGAAATTTATAGTCAATTCTTTTGTATTGTTTATTTATATAGTTATTTGTTTATTATGTGCATGGCAGTTTCAATTTGTTTTTCAAGATTTATATGTATGTATATATATATATTTACGTTTCAGTAAGAGGAGATAACTCCTTAACATCGCTGCCTGTAATAATTTTCCACATTGGGAGCAGTTTCAATAATCACCGGTTTACGGAAGTAAACTTAGATGCGCGTGACTGTCTCCATTGCCACTTGAGAAGAAACACAACTAAAAATTATAGACGATAACAAACAAATCAGCTAGTACGTTACAACCATGTACTATACAGAGCACTGCTCATCAAGCTGTTAAGTGAGATAAAATATAAGTTATAATTAAATCTATACGTATGTCGCTGCTAGAAATGTTAATTACGGCGGTTTTGTGTTATGCAATTTCGCAAGTGTGGGTGTTGGGTGTATCGCATGAAGATTTACACACAACACGTACTACACAGAAATCATCAAATGCCACGGTTCCAGCACCTACAGTTGATCCATTGCATTTTGGTAAGTTAAACACTCAAATACGTAAGGATATGGGTGCGGGTTAAAAAAATTAAATTGACATGCATTAACTGTTCGGAAGATCTTAGAAGAATAGATATTCATGACGGTGAAGCTAATTTCGTTTTAAGGTAACAGAATTAAACACGTCGATCACCCTTCACAGTACTAGACTGTAGTCGATATTATTTTATAGGATGTCATTGAACTTTTTTACTGATTGTTATACACTGATACAGTGATAGGTTTATTGCGTATTTCTTTATAACCACTAAACCAGGTAACACAGGCGATAGTTTCACTTTCATATTTTGTTTCAGTTGACAGCATGTATCGAACATTTCTGCTCAGTACAATTAATGGGAACGCTTAAAGCAGTGGTTCTCAAACTTTCTGAAGTCGAGGCACACGTAAAGCCTTACAAAAAACTGCGAGCTCACTACACACAAAATGCTAAGAAATATAATGCAAAATGTAAAAATATACAGAAATACTGAAAGAAGGATATATACCTTTATTCTCATCTATTTTGCATACTCCCATTTCCTTGTCAGTTGACTGAAGATTTGTTCTTTTTTTGCACTTGATGTTGATGTTGGTGAGAGTGGAAAATCCTCATTTTCATAAGTATGATGTTGAAAATTGCAGTAAAATGGCTAAAGATTTTTTGGATATCTTTTTTCTCTAATTGAAATCCAAAAATTTTCAAGACTAATTTCCTTATATTTAATCTTCAATCCACCATCGGTGGATACAGTTGCCAGGTCTTCTTCTTCAGCTAATGTTAAACTAGCATCATCTGAAATTTCTATGAATGGATTTTGAATCCATGCATTTTGTTCAGTGTTAAGTGATGGAAAATAATTTATCTTCCAAATTTTTTTCTGAATAGATGTCAAAATGCTAATCCACAATTCAATGTACTATAAATCGGTTTTATATCGTCACAAATATCTACCTAGATCCTAGAATTTCGTGAGGCATATCTAAGCATGTCTCCAGGCACACCCTTTGAGAACCACTGGATTAAATCATGAAAGTGCTTATATTTGTGAAAATCTAACAGTCTTTTCTCACTTCATTCCAGTAAACTACACTCTTGAAATTTCCTCATCAGGACCTGCAGTTTTGGACTCAACGGTCAGATTTACAGCCATATTAAAAGACAGAGAGGGTCATCTGGCTCAGTCTAAGATGTTCCGATATTTGTGGTCAAACAGTGCTGACACATCCATGAAAAAGACTGTAGATGACTATAATGCTTCCATTGAGTACAGGACTAGCAGCGACAAAGATTCTCCAGGGCAGTATTTGATGACAGTTATAGTGTATGTCAAAGACACGGTGCCCAAGAAAATAGTGTCATATGGATCCTTGCAGTTTGATCTCACAGGTAAAAATGATTAAAACTGTAATTTGTGTGCTTTCAGATGGTTTTATTTTATTATTATTATCTTTTTCATTGTTTTTATTTTGTTTTTGGTGGAAGTATATCACATATTTTTGGCAGAAGTTTATTGTGTTAACTTCATTTCAGTATTATTTGTTGTTTTATTTCAGTATTATTATTATTTTTATTTTATTTTGTCGTATAATGTTATTGTTTGTTGTATTTTTCAGAGACTTTGAATGGAAATTTAAATTTTAGTCAACATTTGCTGTATCAGAGGAAGAATGATACATTCTCAACAGGGAAAACCTTGAGTGTTTTTGTGAATGTAACAGACAGATTTCCTTTAGAATGGTATAGCCCCACAATTAGATTTGTATACTACTGGTACCAAAATAATAATTTTGTCATTGCAACAAATTATCCTAACTATACAGTAACACCAACAAAAGCAGGGAATTTAAATTTGTCCACTATGATAATAGCCACTCTGCCGTATTACAAAATGTTACATTCCAACACGAGTTTGCTGTATTCACCTGTCACATGTGATCTGTTACGAAAGTACAAAAAGATAGTGCTACACAGCATTCAGGATATATTTTCTCTGAAAAAGTGTGGTATTATGGAACAAAATGTATCAATTAAAGGTGAGAATTCCGTAACTAAAAATTTTGATATTAACTAACTTATTTGTTTCTTTATTATTATTATTTATGGAGAAATCAATAAAATAAAAAATAAAAAATAATATTTTTTATGTCTAATGGTTCCTCTCTTCATACACATATATAATGTCATTTTATTTTATTTTTTATTTTCGCTTTTTTTTTGAAGTGTTATTAATATCTCAGTCTGTAGCTGTTATTTATTTTATTTATTTTTTGTTTGTTTGATTGGTTTTTGTGAATTTTTATTTTAGGTTCTTTTTTATTTTTTTTATTTGAACCTCATAATGGTATTATTATTATTGGAATAAAATTCAGCACTGTCTTTTACATAACAACTTTCTCACATTTAGCAAACTGTTTTACCTTTTAAAGACATTGCTTTATTCAAATTATTGTACTTTGAACACTTAGATGTTACATATAAAGTGTAGGATTGGCATGCCTACTTTATCAGCTTATAGGACACATAACCTTTGATCCTAAATCAGACACAGGGTGGATCAAAGATTTTGATAACAGTTCACAGCATTATTATGCGTAGGTCAACAAACACATCTAGCTGAACTGTGGATGATGGATAATACCATTAAAATAAAATGCTTTAATTGTAATGAGAGTCTTGTATATGTTGAGTGTTTTGATCTATGAATCCAACCATTGTTTGTAGTGGTACTGTTAGGGTCTGTAGTGCATGTTGTTTGTCTTGTACTTTTCATTTACTCAAGACATTCTTGCTGCATATTCAATGTAACCGTACTGAAAACTGTAAAACATTATTAAATCAACAAATAATGCATTGATGATGAAAAAGTTATATAATAAAATTCAGTTTTTTTAAGCAATAGTTTTAATATCTAAATAATTATTTTGTATGTACTATTAACAAATAGATTCAGCAGTTGTTTAATCATGAAATATCATGGACAACGTTGGTAGTTGTTTATACTTTTTTGCCAGTTCATACATTTTTTCAGTTTTTCTTTCAATCTTATAACAATTGTAAGCTGGACTGTTGTTCTAATTGCAGAATCACTGAAAAATCTGACAATAAAAGGAAACAAATATCATCCTCTGGGTGAACCAGTCAAAATCAATATCACATGTCATGGAAAGTAAGTAAATGTGAAAAATAAAATAAAATTTAGAGTTAAAAGATTTTTTTAATTTGTATATAGAGTGTGTATGAGCAGTATTTATTTAAATAAAATAAAAAATGTAGAAAACATTTTTAGTATATTGTATTAATATATATATATATATATATTTTTTTTTTTTTTTATTTTTTTTTTTTTTTTTTTTTCCAGTTCTTTATCTTATCCGACTGCAGTTTGTTGGAATATTACAAATACTAATTTCTCCCTGCCAAAAGGAAATGCAAGCTGCAAACCCTCAAATTTTACTAACACTTGTCATCATCAGGTTAAAATCTGGCTAAATAAAACTGGCAGTCATTTGATATGGTTTACTGTGTACAACGATGTTGGGTTTATCACAGGAAAACATTTAGTTATTGTACAAAACCCAGGTTTGTTTTTATTTTCAGTATTTTCTGCAGAACATTTCATATATTTTTTAAAATTTGAATTACCAAGTTTGGTATATAATTTTGTTTCATATGAGAATTGTCAAGTTAAATTTTAATTATTTGAGTACCCATGATGCACAGTATTTTTATTGTCTTTATCTGTGTAATTCAATATTAAAAATGAAATTTCTTGGGGTTTTTTAAAATTTAAATTATTGTTTAAATCATTTGGTTATTATTCTCTTTCTGTACAACAGTTACTGATCCTTATTGTTTTGGTGCTTACTAACATTTAGATTACAGTGATAAAATGATATCTAAACATATTTTGTTTCAGAGCAGATGTTTAAGTATTGTTTTATTTTCGCAGGTGAAAACAGCAGTTCAGTACTGGTTGTTCCAGTGGTGTTCAGCATGCTGGGACTGATGATTATTTTTGCTGGAGTTGTGTTTGTGTTGAGACTGAGAAAAAAACCGTTAGTTGAAGTAGCTGACTTTGACTTTCACCCAATGCTTATGCAAGAGGAGTCCCTACTGAAGAGAGCTAAAAGTGTCTGGTCTAAAGCTAGAACAATGAGTTCGCTTCCAAGATATGTGGCACCAAGACCTAGAAGATATGGTTCTCTCATGAATGAAACATTGTAATGTGGTTTAAAAAAATGAAAAAAGGAGAAAAAAGAAGAAAGAAAGCAGTCTGTGGTTCTCTAATAAATGAAACACTTTAATGAGGTTTTGTAGTGAGAAACAAAAGTAGAAGTAGAAAGAAACAAATCCAATAAACCACAAGAACAAAGCTGCATTGCCTTTTCAGTAATAGAACATTCCAGTAGAATTTTATATATTTAAAAAATTAATTAAAAACTAAAATCCAGTGAAATGCAAAGGAGATTATAAATGAAATACTGTCTGATTTTGTAAATTAAATAAAATAATAAATTCTAATGCAATATGAAAATTAAAATAGTACACTTTTTCAAGCATGAAACAAGTAAATAATATAAATGAAATTCACTGGGACACTAAAAACAAAATGATATACAGGTATCAAACCATTTATCTCACTTTAGAAGTACTAATTTGTATCTGTTAAATAGAGTTTATTCTTATTATTCTTTTATTATTTTTAATGTTTTTTAATGTTTTGAATACATAAGTCTTGGTCCAGAAATCCAGGTCACCTCTTATCCCAAGTTTGCTATTGCTTTGGTTTGATAATTAATCAAATTGAACAGTGTTTTTTTTGTAATAATACATGTACTAATTTAAAAATAATAATAAAAAATAAAAGTGGAATGTGCAGAATAAGATGCTATGACTGTCTCATGAGTGATTGAGAATGTTTATATATTTTATTTCCAATAAATCCCCATATGTTACTATTACCAACAGATCTTTTCAGTTTTACAAATTGTTTTTCTTGCAGATCTGATGTTCTAGTATTAATATTATAATACAGTTTTCAGCATTATTTAGAATAAGAGGTTGATGAATGTAAACAATGATACTAGTATGCACGTATAAAACAGAATAAACTTATTTGAAGATAAGCACTATAAAATTATTTTTGAGATGTTCTATGAAATCAAACGTGATTGCAGTATTATAAATTAGCTTGCAACTCTTCAGATATACTGCTGAAAATTAAACAAGGCTATTTGCTATATATTTTGTTAACCTGCAGTTATACAGATATATTTAAAACATTTTCTGTCATTACAATTTTATAAAGCTTATTTACAAAAGTTGTAAACTTTTTATAAATTAATATATTTAAAAAAAAAATACAAATTCATTATTTACAAAATTTCATATTGTTGCTGCATCATTAGTGATGAACAACTCTCTCTGTCTGCACACAGTGACTGTTGTTGATGTACATATTTAAATGTTGTTCTCTTGGTTATATGATACAAACAGGTTTTTTTAAATTTTGTCAGGATGACAAATAATTGTGGACTGTTCAAAAACCAAAAAATGGTTTTAATGTCTCTCTGTTACCACGTTTAACTCTTTGTTATTCAAAATAAATTGAAGTGATATTTTAAGATTATTATTATTTTATTTTCAAACTGTTTTCATTCTCTGTCAGCACAAATGAATAATAAACTGATAATACATGGTTTTTCTGCATCCTGTAAAGTATTAAAATCTTGTGATTTTAAATTTGGAAAGTGCTTAAATTTCATAGGGATTTGTAATACTGTGATGGCAAGAAATGGCCATCACAATATATTTTGGATGGTGCTGGATAAATACATTGATATTTTTTTCATGGAATATTATCTATGGAATGCCCTTGAAATATTCTGGAATTTGTTAATGTGCAAAAACCATGTTGTACTAATGTTTGAATTACTCAAAATGTTTTGTTACAATGCTCATTTGAAAATCAAACTACTCTTTTTAATAACATATTCTGTTACTCATATTGCATTTTGTTTTATTTTATTGCAGTATTTGTAAATATCAATACAGTATCTTTTTGATTTTGTAAAAATTGGCTTATTATTTGTTATTGCTTTTTATTGTATATTTCATTAATGAAGGGATGTGATACAAAATATAATTCTGTGAACAAGTGATGAAATAAATTTAATTTCTACATTGTTTACAGGTTTTAGTAATACTTTTATTTTCTTTCTTTTTTTTCACGATGTCACAGGATTTTCTTATTAAAGAAAAAATTAAGTAAAAGGAAAGCTTATTTAAAAAATAGTTGAAAGATGAAAAACACTATATTAAACAAAAACTTGAGAAAATATAATTCAGTTGTTTTTGCATAGTAAATTAGGTAACTGAAGAATCCAAGTTACATTAACACAAAAGCATTTTCAAATCAATTGAAAACATTAAATAATGATAAAAATAAATTGTGTCATAACAGCTTATCATCAAAACATGGATACACTGTTGATGTCTCATATTTACAATTATGTTAAACAATTATGTCTTATCGTTTCGTGATTACCTAAACTATAATCTTCAAAGGAAGAGAACACTTATTTAAATTAGAATATTGGTATGTGTTATAACCTTAAGTTTTAAAAGTAACAACTATAACAACAATTATGTTGCAACAGCATTAAAATTTGGTAAATATCCTGCATGACTGCCACAAACAAAACGTTTGTGATGAGTTGTCTGCAATGAAAATAATTTAAAGCTTTATATTTTGTTCCCAAATCTGAACTGAAAATTTGCCTTAAGTGGGAACTGTTTACTAACAAGGATATGTTGACTTTGCTATGTGTATAATAATATTAACAACAGAACTGACAAATTTCCATTGGATTAGCTCTTTCTAATGATAAGATTCGTATACTTGATTTTGTGTTCATATCACCAAACCTCCTTAGCTGAAAAAAAATAAAAATAGAAGAAAACTGCATATATTTTGGGTGTTTTTTTAATTAATTATAAGATTACTTAAAAATAGCTGTATATCTGCTTTGTTATTTTACAGGATATTAAATTACAGCTAATGACCAAAACAATAAAATAAAATAATAATAATAATAATGTATGAATTGTATGTTGTCAAAATTAAATAAAATTTGAAATTTACATTTTTGAAAAATGTAATTTCACTCTATGACAACAAACATTTCTAGCTAAAATGTAATGTGATATATAACTGATTTTTAAGAAAGGTATGATAAGTGATAATCATCTCCATTACAAGCTTTGGAAGAAATTATAACATTTCAGTGACGAGAGTAACATAAGACAAAATAAAAAATATAAACTGAATAAAGAATTTTACTTTATTCTGAAATATTAATAGAAATACCTTAAATTTCACTTTACACCTTTCTAAAAGATAATTCCACTTTATTTCCGTTTTCTTAATTGGATGCAGATGTTGAAAATCTTCAGCCTGGATAACAAAAATATTACACCATCAGTTTTAAAATTTGTTGTGCTGTTAAAGATACTTTCATTCACTGAACCAAAATTACTGTGTGTAAAATTACCTTGAAGCCAATAACTTGGTCAGCTACAGAGCCCTGCAAATGACAGAAATGAATGGTTCCTGAGTGGTCAGTGAGAGATACTGGTATGTTATATTCAACTGTGGCACTCACTGAGTTGTCAAAGTTTTCACTTGTAAATGGGTCCCCACTACACTCTTGATTTGTACATACAAAGCCAGTTTCCTTTGTCACCTTTCTTTTACACTTTGAGCTAAGAAAGAATAAAATTTATTAAGTGCATCTGTGACGATATGCACAAAATATTTGTATACCTCATGCATTCTTCCCACTCATAATTTATCAATTAGGTACAACAATAATATTTATAAAAATTTTCTTTTTTGTAATTTTTTGTCAAATATTTATTTATTTATTTATTTATTTATTTATTTTAACAATTAGGCATAAAATTAAAGAATAGACAATTTTTAAATGATAAATAAAATACCAAACTTACCAAATATTTCTAAATATTGAATTGTCTTCACTGTCATTATCAATGTTGAAACATGTAATAAAAGCATATATCACTCCATAATCAACAATGTTTTGGGACGAACCATCCCTTTTCATTTCTTTTATTTGTTCAATACTGTAAACATTAGTTATGCTGTCCACTGCAAAACAAAGTTAGAAAACCTTCAAATTAACACAAACATACAAATAATATCAGTTTTTGTATACTGATGATTTCATAACCAGAGTACTGATGTGAATGAATAAATACTGTTTACAATGAATGATCAAAAAACATCTGAGCAGTTTACATTTTTTTTATAATTAATTATTAGTGGAATTTATAAATGTAAATAGTTATGTGAAATATGTGTGTTTTTTGTTAATATTATCAACTAATACAATACAGATAGAACTGCAAGTTTAAAACATTGTCATTTATGGGGGCATTTCTATATATATATATATTTATTTATATATTTATATGAAAAAAAAAGAAAATCTGTTTCAGCTTTATCCTGCAGTAATTACGCTTTTGGGATATAAATCATTAAAGACAAATATAAATTTAGATTTTCAGATGAACAAAGGGAAAATAACAGCAAAAGTTAAGCTTGTTGATAGTTCCAAATATCATACTAGTGTCTGCTGGTCATAAAACTCATCTTACAGTCAGGATCAGGTTCTTCTTTCTGTCTGCTGTCACTACTCCAGTCAGTGTTAGAACAAGCAAACTGATACAAACTGTGAGCTTCAGGAGTGTCTGTAACAGAATTAAAAATAGTGTTCAGATAAATAGCTAATGTATTAAACATTCAGAACATTAGCTGTGACTATTTTAAAAACCATTTAATAACGATAAAATGAAATTAATATAATGTTAAAATTATCTTGACTGACACTTCATGTTAGACATCTGAAAGCAATTAATATTAAAATATACTGAAATGTCATTAAGCATATAGATGAGTAATTATTGAGTATAAATTACCTGGATCCACGGTGAAAACAGTTTTCGAGGTAGCTGTTCCTATCATAGCAGATTTAAAATCATTGTACAATATTTTCACATCAGCAGCAAACACAACTGAAACACCAAAATACTTAAACAAACTAAAATGAACATCATTAAATAGAACAGACACTAGAATACCAGATGTATGTCAGTTGTGGATAAATTAAATTTCCAACAACTCAAAAAAACTTTTTCTGTTAAGAATAAAAGTAAAGAAATTCACTATATACAGATATCAAAAACCTTTAAAGAATAAATTATAAAATAATACTAATTACAAATTAATTAATCCCTACCAGTTTGATTTGGTATCCAGGCAGATGCAAGGTCTGCAAAACTATCCCATCTGAAAAATAATATAAAATATGTTTTTAACTGAAATAAAAACTGACATCCAATACTCAGCAAGCAATAACTAACTGTAAATGAGAACAACACTCAGTTAATTTTAAGTATACATAATATCTGCATTGTATCATTATATCTGAATGTTAAATTATACTCACAAGTCTACTGTGAAACTGGAACATGTTTCATCAAAGAGAACCACAGAACATTTCTTTGTCTTTTTTCCTATTTTTGTGGTTATATCTTTTACTGGCCATACCTTTTAACGAAGATACAATATACGATAATATACATAAAACAAAAGTTTTTTTACCAGTACTTATAATTATCACAAGAATATATATATATATATATATATAGATATATATACATATATACACATACATAAATTTCCACTGCAATAATATTTGGTCAGTTTTCTATTCATAATCAAATCAACAGCTATCTAAATATGAATAGACTTTATACTGACTTAAATACATTAAAAGTTATTAATTAACACCTATTTTAATGAGATAAAAATAGCTCCTGTAAACAAAACAAAAGACATGATACAAATAATCATATATAGCAAGAGATGATATCTAAGGAGATTTACTTTTTTAACTGCTGCCAGCAAATTAACAAACTCTCCTTGTAATGCCATTCCATTAGCGTTGATGTCTTCTAGTGTGTAATAGTCATTACTTGGCTTGGTTGGGAGGTGCAGGAGGTGGCTGTAACTGGGAGCATCCCACCCATTGTACAGCTCTATTTGACCATGATTCTCTGATACATTCAGTTGACACTGGCTGAAAACAGCACATTAATTATTCATAATTCACAAATTATTATTACTTAATAAACAGCTACAGATACGTGTGTATATCAGATGTGTGAGTGGGGTTTTTTGGTTTCAGATTGTTATTATTTTTTTATACATTTATTATTTATTATCCTCATTTTCTTCTTCTTCTTCTTCCTGTTTTTTCTCTTTCTTTTTTCTCTATTTATTTTATTTTTTTTTTTTTTTTTTAATTTCAGTGATTTTTCTTACCTGGGTGTTGATGGTTTGTACTGGTCATCATTAGAATTGTCTGGTTTGCCTTGCACTTGAGCATTTCCTATTTGAACTGCAATAATTAAACATCATTTATTTAGTTATTTTGAATATATTTTTAATTATTTTTATTTTTATGGAAAGAATAATACTGAGGAACCTGATTATACTTAATTAAATCATTTTGAATATTATTATTTAATTTATACAATGATTTTTACTCACCAATTGTTAGTATATTTGCTATAAATATATGTTCTCAAAAACAAATCTGAGTATCAGTAGATTTCTTTTTTTCATACAGTATAATTAACATATATATATATATATATATACAAAATGTATCTGTGACAAATGTGAATACTATTTTCTATTATACAAAAATAAATAGATAACTTTAAATCATTACTTCTTACCAAAAAAATAATAAAAAATTAAATTTTGTCACTCACCCACATTTCCAACCCTAATGTTACTGTTAACATTATTAATAAATTCAGCATTTCCCCAGCAAGTTACATTTATAAAAGTTTCTGCTGAGTCACGAATAGTTAAAGATAACAAATGTCTTTCAGATCCACAATCTACAAACAATAACTATTTTACTGTATTATTAGTAGTAGTAATAGTAGTAGTTCTTCTTGTTGTTGTTGTTATTGTCATTGTCATTAAATGTACCTTAAATAGCTCATATGTATAAATTTGTATAATTATTAATTTTATTATTATTATTATTAATATTATTGTTATTATTACTGACTGAATGATTGATTATTAGTAAGGTTATTGTTGTTGTTGTTGTTGATGATGTTATTGTTTTATAAGCCATTAATATATACAGTTAAATTTTTAAAATGCTCACTCTTTTTACTTATAACAGACTTTGGGCCATCTTTGGTTAAAACAATACCAATAATTGTCTGCAATTTAAGAAAACATTTTAAAAATATAAAAAATATAAATAATGATAATAAAACATTTTGTTTTCACACACACACACACACACGTGCATTTTAGTTTCATATATATTGTTTTATTTAACACCACCATTAAAGAACACTAATTAAATTTCTATCACTGATTATTTAGACAAACGGCATGGGCATTTGTTATGTAATTTTTAAAAACAACTATTATTTATTTTTATGTTATTGTAGTTTTTCAGACATGATCAGAATTTTTCTAACTTTTTCTTCAGCCGCAACAAATAATAGAAAAGAATACATCTTAGCCTTTGATAATCAGTCACAGACATAAGGTGGAAAAGAAAACAGCCCTACAATAGAACTATAATTTTATGAAACTGATACGTCTTCGGGTTAACACTTACCGTAACTACTAAATATGTAACCAAAAGAAACAAGCAAAAAATTAAAAAATTAAAAATTAAATTATTTTTAAAAAGACTCCAACTTTTGTTTTCACATTGAAAATAATATATAGAGGAAATCACAAGCTGAAATTGTCGCACCATTAACAGCATCAGTTCGGGATTTTGGAAGTTTTCAATTAGCCATAACCGCGCTTCCGCTAAACCTCACAGCGCAAAGCTAACAAAACGCGTAAATTTTAATCTTTTAATAAATTAGAAATAAACTCGTCACTGGTTTTTTACTGGTTGTGAATATAGCGTACAATTTCAGCATTTCATATGCGATAATTATCTGTAAACATATGATATTATTTTGATTACTTGCTAATTCTACCGCTAAAACTCTTTCTCATTAAACATTAATAATAAACAGTTACACCCCAGCAGTATTAGGTGTAATTATTTATAAGACACCTTTTTCAATAATAAATAAGATAACATAGCGTTACATAATTAGCAACGACCGTATTAAAACTTCTGAAATTAGAATTTCTAACTACGTTTGCATAAATCGTTGGAAAAAATAATAGGTAATAATAATAAAATTTTATTCATTGTAAAAATCAGTCGATGATTTAAAAAACGTATTAGAGTAAATGATATATCTACAAGAGAGAGAGAGAGAGAGAGAGAGAGAGAGAGAGAGAGAGAGAGAGAGAGAGAGAGAGAGAGACCAATAATTATGAAAACTCACAACATTTGGCATATCAGAACAAATATCTCCTATTTTGGTTAAACCAGATGGAATTGGAATGTTTATTTGATTGTTTTGGCATGGATTTGAAATTCGAATGTTTTTTGTGGAAGCCCTTTTACTATTGCATCTCTTCTTGGCATTGTCGGAATTTCCAAATTGCTTGAAATCATCAAAGCGTCCTGACCAAGCCATATCGTAATATCGTCTATAACAGAATTAAAATGTTTACTTTTTCCAGTTCATTGGTTTGATTTATTTATTATCATTATTATTATTATTATTCGCTGATTAAATACATGCACACCCGATTCTGATATTCATAGAATATTTTGTGTGTATGTGGCTATGTGTGTTAAATTTAAAATGTATTACAGGAATCTTTTAAAAAACATTACAAATTTTATTATTTTCATGTGATTTGAAAATAAAAACTGTAATAAATTTTACAAATGTCAAAAATGTTGAATTTTTTTTTAATAATAATACATTTTTTACAAATTACATCCGTTTTCGCTTATTAACCATTACTTTACACATGATCTGATAAAGTATACGTCATTATGCTGTCGCATAATTCAGACAGTAATAGCTTAAGTAGTTAAAACCTTAGATTATTATTATTATTATTATTATTATTATTATTATTATTTATAAAAAGTATATCTATTTTTCAAACCAGATTTAATTTTGTTTCCTTTTCTGTGTCTTGCCGAATCTGTCGTCTGCTAATACGCATCGCACGTGCCAGTAACTCTGACCATCAACATGTGTAAAGAATTGTAATATTCTTAGATCATAATATTGCATATATAACTTCTAACAAAATATTCAAACAAGAAAAACGGAATATTTATAATAAATCAAATAGGATTATTGAGGAATATTTGGATAATTTAATTTGGGGGCAGAATCAAAGTAAATAGTGTAAATGGATACCAGTCGGATTAATGTTGTTAGCGTAATGAAACGAAATTTTCAGTCCTGTTTTAAAATGGCTGAAGAAAGTGATTCTGCATCCATTCAAAGTAGTCAAAGTGAACCTTGCACAGAAAAGAAATTGTTTGGATTACAGAGATTTTATTCTCTATATACATTTTATCCAAACAGGTTTGATATTTTGTTATTTCAACTCGAAATCAAAAAGAAATTTACTGATAAAGAATGTCTTATGTTACCTCGGTCGTAACACTAACACTGTTAGTGTTACTGTACAGTGCTATCTCAGTATCTGTCACTTGTCAGTGTCACCATGATCATCATGTGCATAGTTATATCTAATTAAATGTGTTGTGTTGGTTTAATTATATGATATTTTGTGACTTATCTTTTTGACATTTGGGTCAGTAAAGTTTAATGTAAAAAAACAACAACAAAAAAATAATAATAAATAAATAAATAAAATAAATAAATAAATAAATAAATAAATAAATAAATAAATAATAATAATAAGTAAATTAATCATTTTGTTTTTCGATTAAACATTTAATTATGTTAAATGTAATTTACTTATTTAACTTTTTTATGTTTATACTGATATATGATCTACTGAATATTTCATATTTGTTACACAAACACAAGCACACATGCACACGCACAAACGCACACAGACATATATTTATTCTATTCTATTTTTAATAAGTCATATAATTCTGTTTATTTTGATTTATTTTAAGGTCATTTGTGAGGAATGAGAACAGCAGTGATAGCAGTGAATCACAAGATGGAAGTCTGAGGTTTTATTTAATTCCTTGAGTTTAATACAAATTATTTTATCACAAACAATAAAGCATTGATAGCAATAAACAACACATTACATTTTAATTGCTTTAACAGTATCATACTCACATATTAATGTTTTATAAAAATTAAAATAAATTGAAAGATATCATTAAAGTTGATGTAAACAACTGATAAGATTTACATAATTCAGTATCTTACAATATATACAGAAGTTTCTGTTGTAATGGTTTCGGTGTCACATGAAAATAATCAAAATAATTTTTTTTAAAAATATTCCATATCTTTAAAAATATCAACAAATGCTATAAATGACTCTGAATATAATGTTAAAGACATTTGGTTATTGTTTTATTTTGTGGTGTTAAAGAAAACAAACTATATTTATTTTATATTTGTTATTTTTTTTATTTTTATTTTTTTCAGTCTGAGTGTTGTGGCTACAAATCTTCCTGCTTCATCTGAGACTGAACTTAGGACGGCTCTGAGTCTGAAGTTGTCTCGTTTCTCAAACATCGAGGGTGGTCATTTTCTGTCACTACTTTTGAGGTAAGTGACTTATGGTTTTCTCTAAACGCTAGAGATTTTCTGTTTGGTTGCATGCACTAAACATATATTTTTTAGCTTCAGGGACCAAAAATGTGTGTGCAATATTATAGTAACAAAAGCATTCAGATTTTTCAGCTGCATCAGTAAGAGCAGGTCTTGAAATGGCAAATAAAAATAGCCAAAACAGTCATAAGAATTGGTTGTTTGTCTAAAAATTGTCTAAATCTGTTTTTATATGATTATTTCTGTTTAATTTTAATTTTAATTTTAAAGTTTACCAGAAGAAAAACAGAGCAGATCTGCTGTAATTTACTACTCAGTACTAAAGGGAAGCAACTCTCCTAAAAAGAATTCTAGTGGCGATGAAACATCAGATCAGCAGTATATTATTAGTTTCATTTCATTTATCGACACCTCATTAGACTTGTATCCTTTTGAAGAATTATGTATGTCTAGATATAAAGTTATTCAGCACTGTTCGATTTCTCTTTTCTTAAAATTAGAGAAGCAAAAAAATCAAATCAATATATGATACGAAATGTTTGTTTAAGCTTAAAAACAAAAAATAAAATATAAAAAAAACAAATAAAAAACCATTTTTAAAATGAATAATTTATTTTGGAAAACATGGATGCAAATGCCAAGTAAAATAAAATTTTAATACAAAGAAATATGTAGTTAAAAAAATATATAAAATAAAAAAATAAAAATTATAACTGAGAACCACTCAGAATAAAAACATTGTTCTGAGGCGTCTGTCTTTTTCTTTTTGCTGTTTGAATTGCTTAACAATATGCAGATTTCGAGCAGAACTTGACAGCTATAGTTATGGTCTATTAACACTTCTAGATGCTCAGGTAAAACAGACTTCCACATATCATGAGTAATATCTTCTTCCAGTTTAAAACTGTAGTTAGCTTTATACTATAATGACTAGATGTTGAGTTTCTAAGTTCAAATAATGCTACCTAATTTTGCATAATTTAACATTTTAAAATTTTAATGTATTTATTTTTGTTAGTATATTTTTTTCTTAATTTATTGAAGTAATACGTTTTAATGTTGCTATTAAGTAGCACTATGGATTCATTCAAATTTAAGATTTTTTAGATATACATTTAATTTTCAATATTACTGCTGATACTACAGTTATTATTTTCTCAAATTTTTAACAGAATGTCAATAGTGTTTCATGTAGTTCATATCTCTGCTTAATGAATATTTTTCAGTTTTGATCTATGATTATTCTGAATGTCTTTTCTGAACTATTCCTAAAACTAATTTCTTGCATTAGTTATCAGCTGAATTGTTTTATTAAAGTATGTTTGTTTTGCATAATTATTTGACTAGAGAACTTAAAGTATTTATTTCAAACTGAGATAATTATATGAAACTGAGATAATTTCATTTATTATATTTGTTCTTATAAATTAACATAAAAATAACAAAGGCTAATATTTAAAAATTAATTTTAAAATGATTAAACAGCAATTTTTGTACAATTCAAGTATCTCGACAACATGACAAAGATTTTATGTATACCTTTCATCATTTTATGTCTATTTTATTTTCCTTAGGATAAACATTAAATTCTAACAATAGCCTAAATAAAATGCACTTTAGCTTTTGTTACATTAAAAAAATTCACAATAAAATAAATAACAATTCAAAAACAATTACAAAAATAAAAATAAAGATATAGGAGATATTAATAATAAATAGATCAATAATAGCAAATAATAATAATCATAAACAGAAGAAGGATCACTATAATAAATAAAAAGTATAATTAAAAGATAAAATATGAATACAAAAATAATAATCAATGTAAAAAGAAGTACAGATATATCAAAAATTAGTAATAAATAAATCATTAAATTAATCATAATAATAAGCAGGAGAATAATGAATAGTAATAAATGATAATTATAAATAAAGTAAAACAATAAAAGTGTATATAACATATATATATATATATGTAAATAATAATATGTTCTTTGTATTGCTGTCAAAAATCATAATTCCCTCATGCCCTTCAGTCTCTGCCATTATCTTCTACTCTTTCTTCAATCCTCAACCTACTAAAACAATAATTTAAATGTTTTTTCTATCCCAGCACATCAGATTTTAACAGAAAAAGCTAGAGACTAGAAACACAAAAAAAAAAAAATAATAATAATTTAAAATAATAATAATAATAATGTTGTAGAGCTATTTTTCACTTATTATTAATCTACTAGTTTTG
This sequence comes from Chrysomallon squamiferum, assembly GCA_012295275.1. Classification (NCBI taxonomy): domain Eukaryota; kingdom Metazoa; phylum Mollusca; class Gastropoda; order Neomphalida; family Peltospiridae; genus Chrysomallon; species Chrysomallon squamiferum. The sequence continues at coordinate 27,391,114 of CM022679.1, forward strand.
AATTGTTGCATGTTCCAACTGCAGTCTTCATCTGAACTGAACTCAACACCTGACGAATGTGTTAATGAATCTTCCCAGGTACTAACTCTGTGTGTATGTTGTGGTTTTTTTCTGTTTTGTGCGTGTTGTGTGTGTGTGTGTGTGTGTGTGTGTGTGTGTGTGTGTGTGTGTGTGTGTGTGTGTGTGTGTGTTGGGTTTGGGTAAGTGAATGTGTGAGAAATACGCAAGTTTGACTATCTGTATATTTTGTTTTCTTTATCTAAATATTCTCCTCCTTTTCAATTTCACAAAATGTCTTTCACAAAATGCATGTGTTTTGCTGCTGTCCTTCCCAGAATTCATATATGTTTGCTCACTTTTATTTCTCTTCCTTTTTCAAAAATAAATATTATAGTTATTAATTTATATCATATATATTAAAATATATTTCTCAAATTTTTGTTAGACCATTTACTTTTATTATTTTGTAATATTTTTAATAGATTTTGCCTTATTTAGAAAACAAAGAAAATGTATTACTATTTTTTTTATTCTTTTAGATCAAAAATGAAAATTAACTTTATTAAACATTTTACAGTAATAAAGAAAAATTATGTAGTTGGAAAGGAAGCTTTACTGATACAGTTTTACATTTTTGTGTGGTTTCTTTATGTCAGTGGAGGATCTGGATGATGATATTTTTATATTTTAAAAAATAATAATAAAAAATAAATAAAAATACAAACCATTACTGTTATACACTACTACTTTTTAAACAGTTTTTTTTACATATATTTTCATACTACTTCTTCACATTAATATTAATTTACAAATAGAGTGAATACAATGTTATTTGATACCTTCAACAAACAAAAAGTATCATGATTTTAGCTTCATATTTTTTACAATAACTGATTAAATCACTTTCATGTCAGGTAACTACACACAAAGCATATTCATTTTAAATGATTATTTGTAATGTCTATAATAACTTGATGGTAGTCTGATATGAATATGATCAGGTTAGATAATGTTTAGAAATTTTAATGAAATGTATTATGTGTTACATAGAGATAAACAAAACGTAGCTATACTTGTTATGTTGATATGATTTATCCTCAGCTCACTCAGTTAGATGGTTCTGTAAAGGAGTATCTAGAGAAATGGTACGAAGTGGTGCTGCAGTATATCACACGCTGTGCCAAACGCCTGGGTCCTCACATCCAATATTTAATATATACAGTAGGTATAACACTGTTTTAATCACTGCTTGTAGCTTATCAGTTTATTTATTGATTTAACCTCATTCACTATGGAATAAAACATTTTCTTTCATACAGATATATATATATATGTATGTATGCATTATACAATATAAGCTGTGATTGTTTGTACAGGGTAAACTGTGATACTGTTGTAGTACAAATTAATTCAAACAATGAAACAAGTAATTAAAATGTTCACTCCTTTTCATCTTTTTCTCATTTCTAAGTGGAATCTGTGTGTGTGTTTGTGTTAAGTGCACGCACACACACACACACATTGCTATGCATATATACAGCAGGTGCAGGTTTTATTTAAAGTGTTCTGGATAAATTAACATGTTCCTCAAATTATCTAATTAACAATGACAAGCAAAAATAAATAGAACAGTCCTTAAGATGTGTTTTGTTTTAAAAGTTTTAGATAAAGGGTTGAGCTTAAACTTCCAACGATGAAATGTTGGATTAGTCTTACAAAGTATTTTAGTGTATAAATATGAGGTTTCAATTTTCAGGCACTGTTAGATGCAAGTTTGGACATAAAAGGTGCTACAAAAGAAGAGGAAGAGGATATTAGAAAGTAGGTCACTGAATTTATCTTTTTTCTTATTATTAAGTCTCTTATCAATGGTGACAAATAATGTATGTTTGTGTATATGTGTATGTGTATGTAGATGCAGGTGTACATGTACATTTACTTTGTTTTCCAGGTTTATACAGAGTTGCAGTATAACTCCTCTAGTTCAGGCAGGACTAGGAGGTGGTTCTCCTACAGACAGTGAACTGCTGTTGTCTTTTGGAGGACAAACCAGTGAGTGGCTCCTACCTATAACAGCAAAACTAACACTCAGGGAAGAAACTGTAGCTTTTGATGTCGATGGTAAATTATGACTTATTTGTATTAATATTATTTATTATAATAAATGCAAGATTATATTTTATATTATGATTGTAGAAGTGCAAAGTCTGTTTTCTTGGTATGTGTGTTTGTGGGGTGTTTTGTTAATTTTGTTTACTAGGATTTAAATATTAGAGGTTTTCAATTATCATTATTATTATTATTATTGTATTATATACATACACTTTATTAACACTTTATTTGCTTGATTTATAAATATGTGATATTAGTGTCTGTCTGTGACATTTTTGTATTTGTAGGTTTTTCTCCAAGCTGTCAGTTCTGCAAATTGTCAGCTGATCACCTTCTTTCAGGGGAGACAACCAGTGTAACAAAACTCAGGGACTCTTTAGAAGCTATCAAGTTAGCTGTAAGATAATTTCTTGTTGACTTTGTAATTTTCATTTCATACACCTGAACTGTTACATAACTGTGTCATAGTTACTCCTCTCCAATTTTAATTATCATTGTTATTATAATAAAAAAATAAAAAAATAAGAAATAAAGTGCATTTATATCGGCTCTATGGGTGGGCTGGCATGATTTAATGGACTGGAATTAATTAGATATTAATCTGATCCCAGGACTAGCAAACCAAGCTGTATTTGTATAATAATAATAATAATAATACTATTTGCATCTTATAAAAACTGTATAAAAGAATTGAAATGTGGGGTTTTTTTTCAGTTTGTACATAACTTGAACAAATTAAAGAGGTTACTGAAACATGCTGAAATTGACCACTATGCCCTGTACAGGTGAGAACTGGTGTTAATGTTATATATTTTTTAATTCAAACTTCACTTCATTATACAGTAGAATGAATGTTTAACAGCATGAAAACACATACACATGCTTAATTTGTAGACAAGCAATTTAAATACTCAAGGATAATTATAGTTAATAAATTTGTTTTAAAAGACATAACCATACAATCACGTTAATTTAAATAACGGGCAGGAGTTAATTTGTTTTAACAGACATACACATAAACTCATGTTAATTTAAATAACAGGAGTTAATTTGTGTTAACAGATATACACATACACTCATGTTAAATAACGGGAGTTAATTTGTTTTAACAGACATACACATACGTTCATGTTAATTTAAATAACAGGAGTTAATTTGTTTTAACAGATCTCTGTCGTACTTAAAGAAGTGTGGGGCAGGTGATCTGTTACTTCGCTATGTTCAGCTTGATGCAAACAATGAGACAGTGGATGTTCTCAATGTCATTCAGGAATTCCTCAAAGAGAAAGGACAACATTTAGTTTAAAATTTCCGTTATCTGTTAGCTATTTTTTTATTATAATTATTATTTATTGGTATTTTTATTTTGAAGGATAAGGACAATTGTGAAAGGGATTCATTGATAATATCTGGATATTACTGATATAAGATTTTTACAGTATTTCGTTGTTGTTTTTTTTTGTTGTTTTTTTGGATATATGGACATTACCTTTCAAAGAAAGATTTAATACTTTTTCAAGTCAAGGTAGCGTACAATATTGTATATATATATCTCATTCATCGGATTAAACCCATCCAGGAACTGTTCATATTTCACTGATTCCCTGTCGTAAAAAAAAAAGGGTTGGTTACGCACAGTTTGTTTAATATTTAAAATCATGAATGTGATTTTATGATTTTAGATGGGTGGCTGTCTTTTTTCTTTTCTTTTTTTTAATTTTTTTTTTAATATGCAGTGTTTAGATCAAAAGGTTTTTGGTCAATCATATCATGTAAGGAACATAATTGTTGTTGTTTGGGTTTTTACTCATAGAACATGATAGCAATAATCTAGTATTGATTTACAATGATAATAAGCAATTTGCAGAAAGCTTTATACTTTACAGAATGATTCCTTGGCCTGCTATGAAGCACTGGGTAGCTGTTTCTAACTGATGTTTTAGATAAATACATTTTTTTTTATATGACTCAGATTTTAGACTGAAGCCTGTTTATTGATCTCTTACGTTTCAAGCTGTTTGTTAAGAGATTTGGAGATTAGTTATCTTAATTTTTATGGAGTATGCAACATGTTTATAATTTGTATATAAGAACCAAAGGGTGCTCATATATGTATTTTATTATATATTTTGTATGACTGTCTGGATATATATATATATATATATAAATGTGGGTATGTGCTCTATAGGTTTGTAGAGATACATATGTACAAACATGATGAAATAGATCTATTTTAAAACTATTATAAATAATATTTTAATAAGTTAATTTTGGATTTATCATTTTTAGGTAAAAAGTTTAAAAATAATTTTAAATGTCTTAGCATTTATATTTAGTTTCTTTTTGTAGCTGTTTTTATTATTAGTGTATTATTGTATTAAATAAATTTTACTTCTGTGTTGATTGTAACAATGACATTAATTAATGTACTTAAAAAAAATCTCTAAAATTTATTATCTATATTTGTTTATTATTAAGTTTTAAGAATGATTTAATTTTGGTATTGTATTTTTAATCTGTGAATGCAGATAGTCTTTACTTTGAAAAACATTTTGATACTCATACACTAACACTGTATCTGAAAATACTCAATTTATACACAATATATTTAAGGAGTTCCTGAATAAATAAATAAATAAATAAATTTGGTAGCAATCACATAATGATCAATGATAAAACAATCTCTTCTGGAAGTATATTAAGGATATATATACTGTTTGTTTGTTGTGTCACATATTTACTAAATTATTTTAATAAATATTGTAAAATAATAATTATTTGTAGGAAATGTGTAATGTACAAGTAGAATGTAATTTATAATGGGAAAGTATTGTGTTACTACAGCCTATTTGTAATTTACTGTTAATCATGTAAAACCCCAGATGTAAATAATATCTTTGTTAAGCTGAGTGCCTTATAATATCATCAAATTTTTCACTACATGCTGATTATTAATGAATATTAAACGTATTTAAAATTAAATTATACTTACGGTTTTTTTTAAATTTATAACCTAACTACAGTTTAAACACACTCACACACATAAATTTAACGTTTTTTATTTTATTTGTTTGATATATATTTACATGATTTTTGTTGAAAAAAAAAGTGAAAAACAAATAAGACAGGCCCAAAGAATACATACTCATCCAGATATACACGCGCATATGCACATCAGGAATAAATAAATAAATAAATAAAAGTTATTTGTGGACGAAGTCTTCATTAATATTGTTATCATTTATAATTGCATACAAAATTTCCTAACGAAATTATAAGAATCAGTCACTAATTGTAATAGTAATAAGCAGTATACAACTATACATCAGAATTACCATTTTCTAAAAGTAGATATGAACATGTTTTAATAGGCATTTTTAACTACGTTATGACTAGAAACATTTAACATAACAAAACAAAAACAAAAAAACTACGAATTATTCGTATTAAAAACAAAATAACTACATTCCAAAATCTATACACAGTACAAATTTATATAAACTCATGATATTCAGTAACGGGAAACGAAAGCAGTTCTAATTCCCATTGTATGGCGTCATTTCTTTATAATAAATAGGTTGACAACGGCATTTGAATTCCAGACGCCCAGATGTAAACATCTCTAACATCAGGAACTGCAACTGCAATTCTGAACAATATTTTCATAGCGTTAAAAATTAACACATGGTTATTATGGAGACAACACTGAGAACTGACCCGTCAAACAAATCAACATATTGCATCAGGAATGGACCTTTCTAAAAAAAAACACCCTCCGACTATAAGGAAACTGATGCAGAATCAATATCAGCGAAAGAAACATTAACTCTCAGTAATACACTGGGTACAGATCTACTCATTCACCGGAAGAAAGAAACGAGAGAGAGAGAGAGAGAGAGAGAGAGAGAGAGAGAGAGAGAGAGAGAGAGAGAGAGAGAGAGAGAGAGAGAGAGAGAGAGAGAGAGTTACTACATATATACATGTAGAAACACACACAGACATACACACACGTACACAGAAACAAAATAGGTACGCACAAAGATGCATGTATAAAAATACTGGTCCAATACACAACAGAAACGGACGACAAAAGAGGAAGAGAAACACAAACATACAACATACACAATATGTACACACAAACGAGAGACATACGTACACCCAAACGAAAGACAAACACACAGACACCATACAATACATAATATATATAAATAAGATAAACAAAAAGATACATGCACACACAACATAAGCATATGTACA
>CM022679.1:27402482-27412482 GCA_012295275.1 Chrysomallon squamiferum
ATAATAATAATAATAATAATAATAATAATAATAATAATAATATTATTATTATTATAAAATTTCAACTTAGCTTAATATTCTTTCTTTTATTTGATTGAAGTAGTTTATTATTTAAAAAGAAAAAAATGTATATCTACAGTATATAAATAAACAGTCAGGTGTTAGTATTCAAAATTTATTTAGGATTATACAATGTTTATATTATTCTACATATAATTATTACAAACAATAAAACAAACAAACAAATAAAAATACAAAAATACAAAAATAAAAATAAAAATCAAACTTAACAATACTAATATCGAAATTGAAAGTTATCATCATCAACACAACACCGACATCACCGACAACAACAACAACAACAATAATAATATTAATAAAAATAATAATAATTATAATTATAATAAATAAAAGCTCCACCTTATTGTAGTAGATGTTCTTTCCTGTATCTCTCTCTCTCTTTTTTTTTTTTTACATAATATTCCTTAATCTCTTGTGTTTGCTTCTTTGCTTCTAAGTTTTCTTCACAACTAAATTATCTCTCCACGGAAAGTTCAGAGCATCGGGATCTTCTATGACATGTTTCCGTGCACATTCAGTTATCGTTTCACCTGTTTCGCCATCTAGAAGTATTAATGTTGGTACACTCTCCACCCCAAACCTCTGAGAAATTGACATCTGAAAATAGATAAAATAATTATAATGAAAGCAAACAAACAAATATGTACGTATGTATGTATGTATGTATGTATGTATGTAATGTATACATATAATCTATGCTGATGGACGTGTGCATATAAATTATGCGTGCGTGTGTGTGTGTGTGTGTGTGTATCGAATCGTTTACTAAATATCATTATCGTTATCTTCAAAAATAGTGAAACACCTCTAATAATGTGTATGTGTATATACATATATATTTTTTTTTTCATTTCTTATCTTATCTTTCTATTTTCTATTTTATTTTTCATACTTTTTATTTCTTCAAATTATTTGTTGTTTTTCATTTTCACTCACTCTTATTTCTTTCTTTCTTTCTTTTTTTTCCCCTACCTTTAAGATTAATACATTATTAGTATCTTCACACACATTAAATAATGATGATAATAATAATAATAATAATAATAATAATAATAATAAAATATCTGGCAGGTGTTTATTGTTATTTTAATAATTAAATGTAACCAGAGTCGAATACTTCGGTCTGCGGAAAATCAATGAGGATTGTGTGAAACAAATACATTACATTACTTAGCACGTTTTAGTCATTACCTATTAGCTGCGAGTGTTTGTACTCACTGGATTGCGTCGCGTGACGTCTGCTCAATGTATATACCACATCAACTATCTGATTGACATCGGTTATTTTCGATTGCGTAAATTACCTTCGTTTAATTTGTTTGGGTTTTTTTTTGGCTATCATTATTATTAAAAGATTTTTTTTTTTTTAATTTTTTTTTTTAAAGAAATCTATTTTGGGGTCGATAAAGGAGTAAGTAGGAAAAAGACAAAGAAATAAAAAAGAGATAATTACGTTGAAAACTAAAAAAAAAAAAAAAAAAAAAAAAACTAAAAATAAAAGAAAGAAAAAACGAAAAAACAAGCAGAAACAAATTCGAAAAAAGCTATTTTTTTTTTATATATTGGTTTTAGTATGCTTTTTTATATACGTATTTACTTATATACGTATATAGATCAATGTTTGTATATCTTTCAGAATCATATATATATCCGTTAATAGGAATCTCTTTAAAGTTTGCGTTAATATCTAGTGTCTATGTATATACATGTATGTATGTATTCAGATGAGTGTGTGTGTGGATGTATGTATGTATGTATGTATGTATGTATGTATGAATGTATGTATGTATGTAAGCATGTATGTGTTGGGAAGCTAAGGGTTGAGACACAGGACGATTGAACACAGTGGTGTTCCTACATATACTGTAACAAAACCACACAGAAAACATGGTTGATGTGGGTTCCCACAACAAACGCCCAGTGTGTTCAGACCTTTTATGTGTGCACGTGCATTTGTGCGCGTGTTGTGTGTGTGCGCACTTCACGCGTATACACCTACACATAACTTACTATCTGAGATCGTGATTTATAATCAGCCATCAAAAATGGCAACACGTCGGTGGCAGGGTCTTCATCATCGTCGTCGTCACTGTTAGAAGAAATTGCAACAATTTCAAAATTGTCTCCCTTTCTGGTCGACTTGAGATTGTTGTAAAATAGTTTGAGCTGCTTTGAAAAATGTTGACAAGGCAGACACCAGTTTCCATAGAAATAAATACCTGACAGAGGTAAAAATGGAAGAAGAAGAAGAAGAAGAATATGTTAATGAAATACGTTATAAACGATAAAGGTTTATTATGGGAAAAAAGATCGTTAGAGTAAACGAATAGCTAATAAAGCAAATGGAAGAGAATAATTTTTGACTCTAAGTTCTGACTTGTAATGCAAAAGTAATGAATGAAATATAACATGGAATAATAATAATAATAATATATATAGCTTAAATATACTTTATTTATTTATTTATTTGTTCATTTATCTATCATCGTCATCATCATCATCATTTTTCCAGAAAAATTCGGAAAATCGGCTGTTTTTGACAGTAGCTACTTTTGAATTATTCGCGCTTTGTTTTAGTTTTCGTGAAGACAATTCAAGTAAGTGTGTGGCTGTGTACAGGTGATCCTTTCACAACAATTTTTTTTTTTTTTTTTTTTTTTTTTCAATTTACCATCATATTCATTTATTATCATGTCTAAAAAGGCTGGCAGAAACACATCTTGAAAGTGAAAAGAGTATTCTGTACCGAGGTTTTAGGAATTTTAAGTGCCAAGCTTGCCAGGTAAATACTTCGTTACCTGAATCGTTTTATAAATACACTTGATATTTTTCTTCTAATTTTTTTATTTTTTTATTTTTTTTTAAATTTATTTATTTTTATTTTGTTAAACATTCTTTCTGTCGCTATTTGTTATTTCTTTTCTAGATCCTTACAGAGACAAAGTATATTAAATAGATATAAGCAGATGCATATGTCTATAATTGTATATAAATATACATCTGAAGGTATTCATATATGATTGTATCAAAACTTCTTCATCGTACGTACAAAAGCATGCATATAATTATGTATCAACTTATTAACTCAAATATTCACACGGTAATTAATATAAAACAAATAATTAATAAAGTACACTACCTATAATTTTGTCTGGACCAGCCAGCGAGGAGACCGGAACTCTACAACCTTTGCGGTCAAGAACAAACTTTCCAAAGACATCTTGTAAAACGTCCATTGCTGAACGCCAAATCCGAACTAAACCGAATCCGCTCCTTGCGATTTTCCCGCTAACAAAGATTCGCCCAGCCACCAGCTGTGTATCCGAAAGCCGTAGTAATGACATATTTGCACAATTGATCTTTCTCTTTTCAGTGCAATTAACTGGTGATTTTTTCGTCATTAAAGGTATCCGTCTCGGTGTATGTGGTGTGGGTTTTTTTCGTGTTTGGTTTTTTTTTTTTTTTTTTTGGCGTTGTGTTCTGTTGTCAACAAAATAATCTTTAGCGCTAATGTTTCAGACTGTTTTCAAAGAAGGATGTATAGAAAGCAAGTATTTCTAGCCGATAGTTTGTTTTGACAAGTTCTGACGCTAGTGAACAAATTATTGTTAATGCGTTCGCTTGAAAATAAATTGCTTATTAATAACTGCATTTTCGAACACAAAGAGTAAATGATTTGGTCTGGAAAATATATTTTCAGCTGTCTTTCAATTTCCAGAATAGGGATTTTTTTGGAGGGGTTTTCGGATTTCGATTAATTTATTTCAGTAATAATAGTAATAATAATAATAATAATAATAATAATAATAATAATAATAATAATCAGAAACCATAAACAAATCCCAGATAATATAAACTGGAACGTAAGTTACTTTTACTTTATCTATCTATCTGTCTGTCTATCTATCTGTCTATCTATCTATCTATCTGTCTAGCTATCTACCTATCCATAATACATACATAGAGAGGGGAATGCTGACATATAGACAAACACACTCACAAATACATATTCAGAGGGACAGACAAAGAAAAAGATATAGAAATAGCGTTACGTTCAAGCATATGTACATTCATATACACACACACATACACACGCATGAAACGGTGAACAGTAAAATACAAATATACACATACAGGGACTCATCGCTGAAGTGCACTTTTATTTAAAAATACGTAACATCCACACATAACATTAGTTTATACAAAAAGAAAATATCGAAATAAGTATTCGAGCGTATTTTTGTTTTTGTTATTTTTAATGTTTTTTTTTTTTTTATTTTTTTTTTTGGATCCGTGGTGGTGGGCGGTGTTTTTTTTTTTGACTCCTTTTTTTTTTTTTTTTTTGGCTTTTTGGTTTGGTTTTCCTCTTCTTCTTCTTCTTCTTCTTTTCAATCATGTTTCTATAATTATTTTTATTGATTAACGTATTGGCCATATATGTTTCAGTTGTCGTGTACTAACAGGTCAATATTCTTGAAATGCGTGACAGTCTTACATTAAGTACATACAAATCAGTGCGTAGGTCACACACATTGTAGGTGAGTGCATTTACCTAGTTTCCCACAGAACTTTCACTTTTATCTAGAGAATTATAACGACTCCATTTTATTGAAATCCCGCATATTCCTGTTGTGCGCATGGATTTCATTTCTGCTTCTTTACAAATACCTAGAAGCACGTACACACGTATATTTACTTCGATTAATTACTTATTAACTCACACACATACATATACACAGACATTCACGTTTTGTGTGTGTGTGTGTGTGTGTGTGTGTGTGTAAACTAATTGTTGTTATTTATGAAATATTTTGTTTTGATGTATAGTGACAACAGATCAATACCTAAAAATATACAAGTATATTAACATTACTTTCACCTATTCAAATGTAATATTATATAAACTTTAAAAGTAACAGCTAAACAAAAAGGAAAAAACAACACAGAGGAAAAAAAGTACAAACATTAACCCATCTTTATTTCGAAAATGAAAACTACAACTTTTTACAAATTAACGTTTCATGCTTTATTTTTTTTTTAATTATTATTATTTTTTTTTTTACAAATTCTTCTGTGACATTGTCAGTACTATTCAATCTGTCCGCTGTCACTCTGCAGACAAAATGACAAACAAGCGCATGGTGCTTATACTTCATGCAGATTTTAAGTGATTATCGATCACTTTCAGTTTCGAAAAACTCATCTCACAGGTAGCAACATTAACAGCAATTGTGAGAAAAAATTATCAGCATTATTACTATTTGAACACGAGTTCCTAAGGTTACACTTTTGAATAAGCAGCAGAAGTTCAAGATGGCGTTCTTTCCACGTTCGTTAAAAGCATCGACAGCTGAAGTCCTTTTCTCTCAACTGTTGACTAAAATCTGTCTTGCAGTACTACGTCAAGTATCGAAGAATGTGAAACTTACGGTAGATGAATTGATGACAAAGCAAATAACATACTAATGGTGATTTATTGGCAGTGAAAGTTAATAAGCCTGTAGAGAGTAGAGTAAAGACTAGTTAAGCTGAAAGACGGTTGATCGATCAGAACTGACCAAAACAGTCGCCCTAATCACATATAAATAAATAAATAAATAAATAAATAAACACCTAACCACTCACAAAATTCGACTGACCAGAAGAGCCAGGGCAAAAAGACGAAAAATATACTCTCAAACGAATTTGTGTCAAGGAAGACACTGTGTCATGAAATTTCCATGATAACAATCAAGATGGCGTCTCCCAGACATTAAAAGGACGCGCCCATCACTGGCTTATGCAACAGACCGCAAAGTGCCGCCCCAATAAAGCTGTAGCCAGGGGATGACCGCTCCCATCTCCCCACAGTCTACACTGTTGGTAAACGTCTGTACGGAAAAATATATATATTCAAAAGTGTAACCTTAGGAACTCGTGTTCAAATAGTAATAATGCTGATAATTTTTTCTCACAATTGCTGTTAATGTTGCTACCTGTGAGATGAGTTTTTCGAAACTGAAAGTGATCGATAATCACTTTCAGTTTCGAAAAACTCATATCATTTTAATGTCTGGGAGACGCCATCTTGATTGTTATCATGGAAATTTCATGACACAATGTCTTACTTGACACAAATTCGTTTGAGAGTATGGGTATGTGCCGCTATATTTTTCGTAAGGGGGTACGGAAAAAAATACCACTGGAAGAAATGGCACTGTGCAAATTTGGAAAAAAAGACACCTGAAAAAAAAAATGTTATTGCTTATTGACATTTAGTTATTGGTAGTAGGTGAAGTCCTGCTTACAAAAACAATTCATAATTGAACATAAAAAACTCAAGAAAAAGCCGGTGCCTGAATAATATCTGAGATAAAGATTTAATGTCATAAATAATATAAACCGCAGCTAATAGCATATTTAACAGTTATTGACAGTCAAAACAAATATAAACCAAAAACAACCTCCGAAATACTATGTACATATATTATGCAATGTTTGAACTGACAGAAATGATATCATTCTGGAGGATATTTTAACTCTAGTAAACGAATTAACATTTGGTACATCTTTATGAACGCGTCTGTACGTATGGACGTACTGATGCATCTGTATACGCGTGCAAGTGTATACATATATGATAACATACTCAGTTAAGTGCCGCTTACAAAAACAATTCATTATCGCTGGTGACAACATCCGCTGGAAACCTCATGGTAACCAAAACCAAGTGTTTGAGTGATACTATGTAAACAGTATTTTTAAATGTGATAATTGTAATATTAAATTCTGATATAATACTATATTTTCTTAAGCAAAACCAAGTGGATGAGTGATACTGGATATTAATATACATGTATGTAGCAATACTGAATGAATAAATTGTATTTTCCAAAGTAGTTTTAATATTTAAATTTTTTTTACGCCACCATACGGAAAAATTTAAATAAGGTGCCATTTTTTTCCAGTGCCATTATTTCATACATCCGCTTAATGTACAGATGTTGATAAAGATATGTGCGTGTATAATGTATTACGAAGGCCCACTAAACAATGGACGCAATCGGTATAACGAGATAATCAAATTCAGACATTAATATCAACGACTGTAACAAGTTAATAGCACTTTTCTTATAGCGCTTAAGTTCAAACATCTGACGTTTTAATTCATTAGTTTGTGTTTCTGTCAAATTTAGTCATATCAGATTGATAAATACGTTTGAAAGAGTCGATACAGTATATAAATACAAAGTCGACAAACTCATCTTTCATTTTCTGACGTATCTGGATCATTAATGTAAAACAAATGTGTTAAATGAAAACGTTATCGATTTATACCATGAACACCTTGATATATACCATTAGAGGAGAAGTCAGCATGCACAAACAAAATAAACAGTCTGTAATTGTTAAATAGCGCGCGTGTCGTCTGTTTACTCTCTTGGCAGTATAAAAATCAGTCTATTTCAGAAATGGCGGGAAAGGAATAGATATCGTCTGACTCGGAATGTGAGAAAAATAAATGGATGTGGCGACTCGGAAATACTGAAATGAAGATTAAAAACGGCAGACATTTTGCAACTGAAGCTGCAACAGAAATCAATTGTTGCGCCGATACTAGATTTTTGTTCTGTCACATATATCTCTTTATGTTGATCAAAAAGGAAAAGAGAAAATTGAAAACAAATATATATTTCAAATACAAACATTTTTTATACTCGTTTTTTTATTTATTTTTTTTTTATTTTGATCATGTATAATTTAGTAAATTGAAGGCTGAAATAAATAAAAAGATACACTGAAGCAAAGAATGTAATGAAGGTCAGAGATGAACAAATTAAAAGAGTGAAAATGATACACAGTATTCATGTATGCATGCTTTACGAGCGATAATTAACAAGTAAAAAGTAATAAACATATTTTGAACAACAGATATTACTGATACCTTTTTATTAATTTCTATCTTGTTAGCAATATTAACACGGAAAACTCATGCTTGCTCACCGAAGTTTTTTTTTTTTTTTTTTTTTTTTTAATTAAATGTGTGTATATTTGTGTGTTGAGTAAGTGCATATACTTGTTTGTATACGTATGCATGTGTGTATATATATGTGTCCGTGTATCTCTCTCTCTCTCTCTCTCTCTCTCTCTCTCTCTCTCTCTCTCTCTCTCTCTCTCTCTCTATCATGTCTATATATATATATTTATGAATATATGCACTTAACTATTTTTGCTTGTTAGCGTTTTTAGTCAGTGATAAAACTTACAAGTACGTTAAAACATACATAAGTACATATATATATATATATATATATATATATATAAGCAAAAGACAGACAGAGAGAGAGAGAGAGAGAGAGAGAGAGAGAGAGAGAGAGAGAGAGAGAGAAAGTAGGACGAGTGTTACATGATATGAAAATAACGGTTATTACCAGTTTTCTATAATGTAATACCAAAAAATATAATAACGATAATATCCTAATATCTAGTAAAGAATATTCTTAATAGTGGGGAACAGAGAAGATTTATGAGTGTTATGTCACACGATTATTAATATTGGAAAGTAATTCGACACCATTCTGCTGGGTAAGGTGCTTAGTAAGATACATCTCTGGTTTTGAACAGTGTCATCAAATAATTAGTTTTCATTGATTTTTCACCTCTTATTTATTATTTTAATGTATTCAGAAATGTAATATATATATATATATATATATATATATATATATATATATGTGTGTGTGTGTGTGTGTGTGTGTGTGTGTGTGTGTGTGTGTGTGTGTGTTTAATTTATATAAACGATGTTTCTTCTCAGAAATCCTTTCAAGTTCGTGTCCTCTCGTCCATTTGTATGTTTGTGCGTGTTTGCGCATCAGTAAATTTATGAACATGTGTATGTGCCGTTATATAATAAATAATAATAAAATTCCTGAAAGAAAAACAAAAATAAAATAAAATTAATTTAAATTAAAAAAACAAAAACCATCAGAAACACCCCAATTCTCTCAAAAAAAAAAAAAAAAAATAAAAAATAAATAAATAAACAAAAGAAAAAGAAAAAGAAAAAGAAATTAAAAAAAAAAGAAAAAAGAACCAAACTCAGTGAAATTCTATTACATTTCGGTGTTTCAATATATATATATATATATATTACTAAAATATTTATTTTTCAAATATATACAGAGTTTAAAAAAAAAAAAAAAAAAAAAAAAAAAAACAACAACAACGTTACTTGTATATTATTATTATTATTTTGGAACCAAATATACAAGTAACGATAATTCTTCTAGTTATAATTACGTAACAGTTACGTCCCCTTCTGTTACTGCTTTAAATGGTACCGGCAGAGCGATAAACTAAAACAATTATATTAATAATTAAGACAAGCTAGAAAAATATTGATCCTTTGACAAATAATAATGATAACAGAAAAGACTTAGGTGAACCTACAGTTTGCGCAAAAGTAATAATACATTTTTGTTTTCCTCCTCATTCTCTCAGCCAACTTTGGTGACCTCCTATGAGTAAGTCGATTGTTGATTGGTTGAAATGAGGGTTTCCCACCCACGTAAATATCTCCAGAACAACTCATTTCTAGTGAAGGTAAAAGTATATGCTTCCTTGTGAAAAACACTTTCTAAGTATATATTTTTAATTTAGAAAACAATTAAAAAACTTTATTATCCATAATTTTAATATATAGTGGATTTGTTTCTAGGTAAAAGATAATATAATTCAAATATTAACAATTTTTTTTTTCAATCGATCACCCAAAATGAATAAAATGAACTAATCGCAGAGAAACTGGAGTAAAAATAACTTGGCCAATCACAATTTTAGAGCGTCATATTGCTAGTAATCTGCCATGGCTGATTCAGAACCATTTGTGTGTTTATTTCTGTGGTCGTTTTAGTTAGTTCCAGCCATCATCATGATTCGG
>CM022679.1:27417482-27594982 GCA_012295275.1 Chrysomallon squamiferum
TCATTTTCTTTAATTATTTGTTTATTCTTCTCAGTTTATTTTTTTTCTTTCTTTCTTTCTTCAACTGCTTTTCTAAAATTAAATTATTATTAAGTTTTGACATTAATTTGGTACAGAATTTTAATGAAAAACCAACTGACCATAACAGAACAAAAGAAGAACACATATACACACACGTATTTATATATACAATATAATACTATAATCAACAAGAACACAACAATACCCCTCCCAAAACCCCAGAAATATTATGAATGTTGTAATTCAATTTATTAATATTTATATATATTAAAAAATTAATAATAATAGAAATATTAAATTTAAACATTTATATCTACCATTCAAAAATTTCCTACTTTGCTTAAGAAAATTGAAACATTCAGTCGCTTACTCATTCTGGGTCTATTTTTTCTTTTTTCTTTCCTTTTAATTTTTAAATATTTTAAAATACTTCTTTTTTCTTTTTTCTTTCTTTTTAATTTTTAAATATTTTAAAAAACTTCTTTTTTCTTTCTTTTTAATTTTTAAATATTTTAAAGTACTTCTTTTTTCTTTTTTCTTCTAACCCGATGCTGTTTTCTTCACAGTTCTGTTCTAGGTCAGGGAAAAGTTAATGTAGTTTTCTTTATTAGGAAAGATTTTATGTGGGCGAGGCAGGCATTCCAGATTTCGTGGAGAAAGAGAGAATTTCGCAACATGTGTGTTAGCACTGGCTATAAAACAATGACTGCAGTCTTGTGAAAGCAACTTGTTCCAGTTTTTTTTTATTTTCTGCTGATATGTTAATCTTACTGTAATTTTAAACATATCTAGATCTAATCATGGAGTTGAGGGCGTAGAAATCAGCTCTGTACGGAACAGTTTGAAAGTTGTCAGGATTCTGTGTCGCTTTCTCTCTTTTCTCTTTTCTTCAGTCTTTCTCATCTCAGTTTTCTGTCTAAGTTCCAGTTCTTTGTCACTCTTTTAATTTTATATAGTGTTATTTTATATATAGACTTGTTGTTTGTATGTGGAAGTTTTCTTTTAACTGGAGAAAAATGGACATGCACATTGAAATGTCGATAAAAACATTCACATGCAGATAAAGGTCTACACACACACACACACACACACACACACACACACACACACACAAAGACAAAAGACAAAAACACAAAGAACACAAACATCACATAGAGAGATAGCTTTTCTTTTATCACAATTCTTTTTTTTCTTATTTTTTATATATTTTATCTATTAAAACAGGCCATTTTCAGAGCTGAAGACTGGTTGTGTTTGACCTTTGAGAAATGTTTTCTAGTGTTTTGTGTTCTGAAGGAGTGGTAATCTAACTAGTTTATGATTATCTAACTGTTGTTTTTACAAGTTACACAGCCACAGGGGGTAGGAGAGTGAGTCTGATCTGAACACATGCAGTATATTATCTCACATTCAGAAACTTTGTTTTTAACTGATAATTTTGTGAAAACAGTTAATTAAGAACAGAACACACACACACACACACACAGAGATATGCATTTATTTATATTATTATGTAAAGGCACACGTACATTCACATACATACATACAGAAAGGGATTGTAAAGACACATACATACAATTATATATATGTATTTATGTGTGTATCTGTATCTACACACAGACACAAACACACAGAGACACACACAAACAGACACAAACACTCACATTCACACTCGCTCATATATATACTTTTGTGTCTTGATTTATTTATTTGTTTATTTACATTGATATTATATATATATTATATCTACCTATGTATCTACCTATGTCTATAATATGTGTGTGTGTGTGTGTGAGTGTGTATGTATATATGTATATACATATACAGATACGTACATATACATACACAAATGTACACAAATATACAAAACAAAGAAAAAAGAATAAACATGGATGTATGTGTATATATATATATATCATACGTCCATGTTAATGACTGCATTTTAAATGCACTGATACATACAAGGACACGTTCATGCTTACTGACACATATACTTGTTCACACGTCTGGTTAATAATACCCAACACAACAAAGCATGTGTCTGTTGTTTCTCTAAGACAGTCACGAAATTGGGACATTATATCAAGAAAATCTAGGTCTGTCAGTTTATTCAATATCATCTATGTGTCAAATGAATCATGATATTTTAACCCTGAAGGTGATTTCACAGTTAGAAATTAAATAAACTTAAAACTGTTTCTAATATTTATTTAGGAATCTTCTTACTGTTAATACTGTATTTTGCTATGTTGTCTTAACATTATGTTTTAGCTATGAATTTTGTTCAGTTATTTTTAACAGTGTTAATGTAATTTTGTTGAAGATTTTTTTCTTCCTTTTTGGAAAGGGTATTTGTGAAGTTATTTTTGAAAATTACTTCTTTTTCATGAAGATTTTTTCTTTCTTATGTAAACAGTCTTTAAACACTGGAATTTTTAAAACAAATGAGATCTTGCTTTTTCTTCTTTTTTTTTTGTGTTCTTAAAGTTATTTTAAAAATTATTTCTAAAAAGTTATTTACTGAGTCTATTTTTAAAAGATATTTCTGTGAGTCTATTTTTACAAGTAAACCTTTTATTTTTAATTTAATTTCTTTCATTTTTTTATTTTATTATTCTTTTTTTTTTAATGTATTTACCTACCAAGGACTAATTTTTTAGAGTTATATATTGAGTACATATCGAATTACTTAATTCAGGAAATGACAAACAGGTGTGTACTGGTTTCAGTGATCAAAACTTGGTGAGGAAAGTTCCTGGAAACTCAAACATTGGTTTGTACTCATGCAGAACCAGGAATGTTTTTTTAGCTTACTGAAATACCACTAGGTTTCGTTATAAGATGATTTATTCACTGTAAACTGTCTTAATGTAATTACTTATTTTTTTCTTTTTCTGATGAGTTTTAAAAAACCATGGGCAGGAAATACAGAGTGTGTGTGAATTGGTGTGAAATGTCAAAACTTTCATATTTTGATTTATTTATTATTTGTTTGTTTATTTATATTGGGATTTCATGTGTGTGGTGTATACATGTACATACACACAAAAAAAGAATATATATATATATATATATATATTATACATACACACATACTTTTTCATATATACATATTAACACATGCAGTAACATACTGCATACATATAAACAAACATACAATTACATAATTTTGTATATACTTATACTACAACACATATTCACAAAATGACATTCACATACACACATATATTATCTCACAAACATCCTCTCACAATTAAACACATATATATTTATACAAACAAACCCATCTATACTTACAAATACACATACATGTACATACAGACATACACACAAACATACACACAGACAGGTTGAACATACCACCACATCCACAGGTTTTTTCATCAGTCATTATCTATACTAGGTCCAGAAAAAAAACAACTGGCTACAGATATCAAATTAATTTTTTAAATCTCAGTTTTCTAGATAGCATAAACTGAGAACATCCACATACAGAGAAAATGACCTCAGTGAACTGTGTGTTTTTGTTAAAACATCCTGATCTAAAACTGACACAAAAATCTCAGATTTCACTGCCTAAAGAAAAATATATTTAACTGGTTCTAAATATTTAAAAAAAATAATTTTTAAAAGTTTTTGTTTGTATAATTCTTAGATTTAAAGGTTTTTTTAGTTTGTGATGGTGTATATTTTAAAAAAATTATTATTAATTTTGAATTGTTTTTTAATTTTTTAAAATTATTTATGTATAGGTAATATTTCATTCTTTATCTATCTTCCATATGTATTTTTATATTTGTAGTATATATACATTTTGAAAAAGTAAAGAAAGAAAAAGAAACCAAAACACTATGACATAACAAACAAACAAACAAAAAAATCTTAATAGCACATAATTCTGTCTTTTAGAAATAAACAAAAAGACAGAAACTAACATCTCTACAAATAAATTATTTCAACATATGCAGTATGTATTATTTTGATTATTTCATAAAGCTTTTAATTATTTTTGTTTCCCCATTCAACCCAATATCAACAAAATCTATGGGATGTGCTGTTCTGTCCTTGAGAAATATTACAGTAATTTAGTTATTATTATTAATTCTTTAATTCATTTTAATTTATTTATTTATTTATTTTCTTTCTTTCATTTTTTTTTTTTTTATTTATTTATTTTCTCTCTTTCTTTATGTCTTTATATCTTTCTTTATTTCTTTCTTTCATTCTTTATTATTTTTACTTATTTAGTTTCTTTTTTTCTGTCTCATTATTTCTTTCTTTCCTTAATTCTTTCTTTCTTTTTTTCTTTCTTTCTTATTTAATTCTTTCTTTCTTATTTTTTCTTTTTTTGTTCATTCTTTCTTTATTCATTCATTCATTCATTCATTCAGAGTGTTTTAAGAATGATGGCTGCCCGGAACTGGTCAAAAAGACCAAGTACTACAGTGACATCTACAAAGACAAGTGCTACCTGTTTGTTAACACTGAGAAGTTCTGGGGTCCAGCTGCCCAGTACTGTCTGGACATGGGAGGGACCTGATCTCAATCACCAGTGATGACATTCAGCAGTACGTCATGGACAAACTCTGGTCCAGAGAGCTGGGCTGGGGAAACAATGGCGTGTGGATTGGCGCAAGGTATTACGAAGACAGAGGCTGGATTTGGACCACTGGTGAGTTTTGTGTTTGTCAGACATAGTGTTGTTTTATAGGACACTTGAGATGTCTTTTTCCAGAGTACCTGTCCTGTTTTTGTTCCAGTAATTGTCCTCACGGTTAAAAGGCCCTGGTTGATTTTTTTCCCCTGTTAATGTGAAGGTGTAGGTAACCTGTATGCTTTTCACCATTGGTCCACAGTTAAACGGTTCTGGTTGGTGTTTTGCTGTTAATGGGTAGGTGCGGGTAATCAGCCTGTTTCTGCTAATTGTAAAATAGAATGGTCCATGAGATGCTTTTTCAGGTTTCATCTCTTATTATCTGTGGGGGTTAACTGTTTGTTTAAATACTTAAAAACAGATTATAATTGAGTATATATATATATATTGTATTTGTGTTTGTTTGTATGTGTGTGTGTGTGTGTGTGTGCTGATTGATATGTGTTTTAAGTCAACTGAGTTAAAATTACATACATATATATATATATATATATATATATATCTATCTCTTGTGTGTGTGTGTGTGTGTGTGTGTGTTTATTCCCTTCATCGTAAATCAGCTAAATCAATCTTGTTTGTATTTATGCTTTATTTATTTATTTTCTGTGGTTTCAGGAGAGCAAGTGAAATACAACAACTGGGCACCAGGGCAGCCGGGCAAGTTCATGAACTTGATCTCGTTTGAGAACTGTGCTGCGATGAAGCGAGGAGACAACTGGAAGTGGCACGACTTTCACTGCAGCCTTCTCAAGTTCCACTACAAATTCATTTGTCAGTTCCGTAAGTGTACTTGCGAAATAGCAAAATGTTTTTAAATGAAAAACTGACGTGCTCAGTCTTCACTTGTTATCACTAGAGCATGGTCGATAGATACAGAATGTGGTTGACAGGTTAGAAGGTTGTTGAGAGTCTCAGAACATGGTTAATGGACTTATGAGGTGATTGGTAAGCTTAGAATATGGTTGACAGAGTTATAATGTAGTAGACAGGCTTAAAACATAGTTGGTATGCTTAAAACATGGTTGACAGGCTTAGAACATGGTAGATAGTTTAAAACATGATTTGCTAAGCTGATAACATGGTTGGGCAATGCCTGGTAGGCTGAGAATGTGGTTGATAAGTTTAAGATGTGTTTTTTAGAAGTAGAACATGGTGGACAGGCTTACATGTACACAAAGGTTTCAGAGTGGAGTTGATAAATTAGAAATAGAGATGAAATATTTGGAACTGAAATCTAGAATAGTTGATATTGTTAAAGTAATGATGATGAGATTAATGATTCACTGATGATTCAAGTAAATGCTTCATAACAGGTTACCAAACACTGATATATTATTTATTATTATTTATTATTATTATTTATTGTTATTTTTTTGTTTATTGAAGTGGATTGAAATTCAGTTGTTTATTTATTTATTTATTTATTTATTTGTTTTTGTATTTCAGCCATTGCTCAGAGTATGTCACAAGGAGGCATAGACAATGGAAATAGTAAGAATATATATTTTTAAATAATATTTAATATTCTTAATCATAATTTTAAACTTCAGTAAATAAATTATTAATTCAGTTTCTCAAACACACACACACACATTCACTCACATAGCAAACTCAATCACAAATGTTGGTACACACACAAAATAACATAAACTGAATTAAAAAGTAATACTTATAAAATACAGCTCACAAAAGACTTGAACAAAATAAACAATCTATTCAAATTATTATTATTATTATTATTATTATTATTATTATTATTATTTATGTTCTTAATGTTATTCATACTATTTCATTTTATATACAGTACAACAATTAATTACAAACATTATTTTTGTTACTTCTGTCTTTCAGCTCTGATCCTTGTAGTGGTTATCTCCCTTGCTGTATTGATGATACTTGTGATGCTGATTATATTTGTTGTTTATCGAAGGTACAAACTTTTATATTGGTGTATCAGTATTTCCACTTTTATATTAACTTTTTAACATAGTTACCTTAGAGATTCAGTTTTTTATGAACGTCTGTGTTCCTGAACATTTTTAATTTTTGTGATATTTTTTTAACAATATCCCAGTTTTGTAAAGGATAACAGTATTTCTTTAAAAAAAAAAAAAAAAAAAAAAATAATAATAATAAAAGAAACAAAATGTAGAAAAGAATAAGTGAAAGGTAAAACAAAAATTGAATAGTCTTATACTGGTTGTTCATTGCTACAAGTTGTGTATTTATTTTGGTCAGTTAATGTATTTAAAATTTAATTATGTTTGAATTTCTTTTTTTTTTTAAAGAAAAGTAAATAATAGTTCTGCTATTTTAACAATATAAAACAGAAATTTTATGTTTTCTCCAGGCAATATTATAGTATTACATTATTAAAGTATTTAAATATTACAGTATTACAGTTATTAATATTAATATTATTACAGTTTTACAATATTTAAATAATACTTATTCCAGAATTACTATATTACAATGTTATAATATTACAGTATTACAATATTTCAATGTTACAGAATTTAAATATTATAGCATTTCAGTACTGAATTAATGTACAATGTTACAGTATTATAATATCGCAATATTACAGTATGTAAATATTACAATATTAGTATTTAAATATTTATATATTACAGTATTTAAATATTACATGATTACAGTATTTAAATATTACATGATTACAGTATTTAAATATTACACTATTACAGTATGTAAATATTACACTATTACAGTATGTAAATATTACAATATTAGTATTTAAATATTTATATATTACAGTATTTAAATATTACATGATTACAGTATTTAAATATTACATGATTACAGTATTTAAATATTACACTATTACAGTATGTAAATATTACACTATTACAGTATTTAAATATTACATGATTACAGTATTTAAATATTACATGATTACAGTATTTAAATATTACACTATTACAGTATGTAAATATTACAATATTACAGTATTTAAATATTACAATATTACAGTATGTAAATATTACACTATTACAGTATGTAAATATTACATGATTACAGTATTTAAATATTACAATATTACAGTATGTAAATATTACACTATTACAGTATGTAAATATTACACTATTACAGTATTTAAATATTACACTATTGCAGTATGTAAATATTACACTATTACAGTATGTAAATATTACACTATTACAGTATTTAAATATTACATGATTGCAGTATTTAAATATTACACTATTACAGTATGTAAATATTACACTATTACAGTATGTAAATATTACACTATTACAGTATTTAAATATTACATGATTACAGCATTTAAATATTACACTATTACAGTATGTAAATATTACACTATTACAGTATTTAAATATTACATGATTACAGCATTTAAATATTACACTATTACAGTATGTAAATATTACACTATTACAGTATTTAAATATTACATGATTACAGCATTTAAATATTACACTATTACAGTATTTAAATATTACTGTTGTTACAGACAGCAGGTAAAACACACGAGAGAGTTACCTGCAGTGAGGTTTGACAACCTCAGCTACGCACAGCTACACGCCGGTCAGCAGAACATCGACAACGCCAACCGCTCCCGTCCCAGCAGCAACATCTACCTAACACCGAGCGAGGTGAACTCTCCGTACAGCGAGGCCACACCAGTGCATGATGGGAACTGTGCGTACAGCAAAAACGGCCACGTTCGCAGCGACCCTCTCCCACCTTTGCCAACAGAACGGTCAGATGCATCGTTGTCGGTGGGGGGTGAGGAGCAGGGGGCTTGCGGGGGGAGACGTCCCTCCCCATCGGCCTCCGATCCGTTGATAGTGTCGGAATCGAAACCAAACAAAACCAAAGAGAACCGAATGAGTAACGAGTACGTGGACATGAAGTCGGTTGTAGACGTAAAAGCAGGTGGAGTGGATTTGACGGGTGTGAAGGAAGTGGATCCAAAGAAGGCTGTGGATCCAGTTTACTGTAACATTGTCAATGGTGAGAATAAAGTGGAGAGTCCGTACGAAATTCTGCCATGAACGTTTTTTTAAGCAAAAAAAAATCAAAATCAAAACTCTCAGTGAGAGAAAAAACAAACAAAAACTGACATCTCTTTTATAAATGCTGTTTCTATGATTTTTTTTGTAGAAATGTTTTATCCTCAGCATATCACATGAAAAAAAACAAAAAACAGTTTCATAAATGATGCAGATTGTGTGTGGAAATGTAATCTGTACCACGAACATGATGCAATGGCAGTCATGGAGATGTGAGAAAAGGATCAATTTGTTTGCTTTATCTGTGCTTCGAGGTTGTAAACCAAACCCAAATCTACACAAAAGAAAAGAAAAGAAAACCCCAAAGAAACAATTCAAAAAGCTCCCCAAAGAACCCAACATAAAAACACACCCAGTAAAGCAACAGATTAATGAATACATTAATAAACAGTTAAGAGTCTGCTTTCATAAGCATCCTGGCAGTTCGAAAATGATTTTTGATTTTCAGATAAAAAAATCAGAACTGCATATGAGGATAAATACAATGGTAAAATGTTCATAAATGAGTTGTATCCATTAATGTCTTCTTGTAACCAGAAGTCAAAAAACCTCGAATCTACAGGATAAAAATATATCTGCAGTATTAACAAAGTTTTAATACATAATTGTATGTCTGCAGGCATTAGGAAATGGCAGTTTATTTACTTAGACTGGAAACCAAACTATATCTTCAGAAATTGTATTAATGTTTTTTTTTGTTTTGTTTTTTAGCAAAATGTCCACCTCTTAGTCTCTGTATGTATGGAAATAGGAAACTATATACAGAGTATTAAAAATTTTTTTTTTTTTTAAAATAAATTGCAACTAAAAGTATTATTCAACAGCATGAATACAAAGTGGAGATTGGAAATTATATTTCCAGTCACAGTTTATTTACTGGTTTGGTAAAAGAATAAAAATACAGGATTTTTAACAAGAATTTTGCAGAAAACATTGACTTTATTATTTATATAAAGGAAGACTGGAAATTTATTAAGTTAATGATAATTGATATAAAAAAAAAAAAAAAAAAAAAAAAAAAAAAAATTTAAAAAAAAAAAAAAAATTATGAAAAAAAAATACACTTCAATATATTAAATCAGGAATGATGAACATACTAATAAGCTTTAAAGATAATCAGAAGAATACTATTTTAAATAACGCATATCCAGTGTGTAGTAAAGATCATTGTAATAGGAAACATTTTGTGAATAACTGTGTTTACTGATGTACAAATTTAGCTCTGTATCTTTATTAGTAAACTCCAGCACAATTCTGCAGAACATAATATCAGTATGTTTTCATCATAGTTCATTTGAACTTTTTAACAAATTTTAATATTTTTTAATAACTTTTTTATAATTTTGCATTTACAGTTATGTAAAGAGAAAGCAATTTGGATTTTGTTTTGTCGTGTTTTTGTCTGTGTGTGTGTGTGTGTGTGTACGTGTTTGTGTGTTTCTGGGTGCATTTGGTTGTGTGTGTGTGTATCTGTATTTGTGTATTTTATAGGTGATGTTTAATTAGAATGGATTGGAAGAATGCAGAAAGGTTGATGAACTGTGTTGAGTAATACTGTGTTTCTCTTGGTGATGTACCTTTACAACTTTCTGTACATACTGATCATAGAAACTTTATCTCCAGCAACGATTCATAAATAACATTTCTTGCCTGTAGAATGTTTGATGCTACTTTGTTCCAGTGAAAATACACAATGAATGGACAAGGCAGGCATTAATTTTGAAATGGTACATTTATGTGCACCCTGTTGATAGACTCTTTATCTCCAGGATTGAAAATGACAGAAAACACATAACATCAACAGATCTTGCTTATACAAGATTATCAGCTGCAGAATGTTCCACATCACTTTGTTCCAGTCAAAATGAATGATATCAGTTGGATGGATGGATGGATGAGGCAAGCACTAATTCTGATGGGAAATTCAGAAAGTTGTGACTAGTGATTTATATTATTATATTACGAAATAATTTTCTATAAACGTATATATTGTGAAGACGCCCAGGGAATGGATTTTTAATTTAATGTGTTTACTGACAGTGTTGATATCAGATGGTGATGATAATGGAGGGCTTTTTGAAAACTGTTTGTATTTTTATATTTTGATAACTTGATGGTTTTTATTCTGAAATGTTTTATTTTTTTTATTATTATTATTATTATTATTATTATTTATTTTATTATTTTTTGAAATATATACAATGGCGTTATTGAAGCAACAGGACTTTGCAGTCATAAATGGCAAGAAGAAACGGATTGTTATTTTATTTTATTTTATTTTTATTTTATTTTATTTTTATTTATTTTTTGTAAGGGTTCTTTTTTTTTTATGAATATCAATAAATATAAATAAATTAACAAAGAAATAAAAATAAAAATAAAAATAAAAAATAAAAATAAAAATAAAAATAAAAATAAAAATTAAAAAAAATTAAAATTAAAAAAAATAAAAATAAAAATAATAAAACAAATTAAATTAAATTAAATTAAATTTTAAAACAAAGAGTATTTGATAAGCCAATGTAAGAAAAACATTCCAGTGATTTATTATAGAATATTTTAACTGATTTGAAATTTGTTTCTATCCACAAAGCATAAATAAATAATGTTAAAATATGGATGTTAAGTAAATACAAATATCTTACACTGATAATCAGTACAGCTTTTTAATTTCTTTAGTTTGTGAATTCATTTTTTTTTTGCTTTCATTTATTTACTTAATTAATTGCAAATTAATTTGCTTAACAATATTATTATTATTTTTAATCTTTATTTTGTGTGTTAGATTTTATGATTCAAATATTGCACTGAATATATATATATATATATTCTTCTGTTTTTTATTTCATTTATGTATTCCTAAATCTTATTGTGTTATCAAGACATGACATGAACAGTGATCTGAAACGTTTTAACTTGTCCTGGCTCAAGAAAATACCAGTATCAAAATAATTTTTGTTATTTTAATTTTTTTTTTAAATGTTGTGTATGATGAAAAATGATTTACTGTTAAAAATAGGCTATGTTAGGTCTGTTCATGCAGGTAGGGTGATGAGCTGAAGAAGTTACAAATGCTAGATTCTTTTTTTTTTCATACATCTCTTATAATATGTATATCATTTTTTCCATTCTCTTAAATTTATTTTTACTGTTAATTATTTTATGAAAACTGACAGTTATAATGGAGGCTGGTTCATTTTCATATAATTATTACTTAGTTAAACTTTAATGATTTTACTGTGGGTTTTTTTTTTTGTGTTTTTTTTTTATATAATGGCCAACCTTCTTCAACCCACTCCCATATTTATGCAAGATAGTTCTATTTTCATTAGGATTAAATTACCAATATTATTCATTTTTTGTTTTAATCTTTCAATTTACAGAATCAAAATTTACAAAAATAGGGCATTATTTTATATGTTCAGGTTTTCATAATTTGAAGATAATGTTTTTAAAGAGAAAAACTAGTCTTAATTAAAAACAGAACAGAGCAATATGATTTTTGTAATGTCAAACATTATTAGTAGTATTACTATTACTGTTATTATTATTATTATTATTATTATTATTGTTACATTTATTTATTTATTTTACACAGTCATAGTCTTTTTAAATAATAATAACTTTTTTTTTAATTAAAAGCAGCAACTTTCCTGTTCTGTATATTACTATAAATGTCTTTTTTTCTAGATATCACGATGATACTAGATTTCTGGATTTCTGGAGATTTTAAATTAGAGAACAGCGAAAGATGTGATCCCCCTGTATATTAAAACAGTTCTTCTTTAATGTAGAATCAGATATAATATTATTTAATATGGCTTTAATATGGTTCTATTCTTAATTAAGTATTCAAACATTAACGTTTTTCAAAAAATAAAATCAGGTTATGTAATTATTCACAGAAACTGATTAAGCCTGAATTTTCAAAAAATACACAATTTGGTTTAAAATAAATTTAAATTTTCAACTTGTAGTGGACTAGGATCCTATTTTATAAACTGTAAAACAAAATTATTATCATAACTTGCAGCTATCTTGTTATTTATATGTTTAATTGCTTTATTTTTTTAAATTTTATTATAACTTTAAATTAGCTAAAAAAACAAAAACAAAAAAAACAAATGAGGTCATGAAACAAATACTTAATTTGGCTTTGCCTTATGATTACTGATAGTTGGAAATTATTAAACATTTTTTTTTTTTTTTTTTTTTTGTTGTTGATCATAAAGGGTACCAAGTATTACATTTGAGAACTGTATATTTTGAACATTACTTTTGTGTTTCAAGAAATGAAGAAATAAAAAGATTTATAAAATTGTTTATTTGTGTTGTGTTTCTAAGATTACAAATAAACTTTATCATATAAAATACTTATATACAGACCATTTACATAACGAAAAAAAATTGTGGTTCAATTTTTTATTTTTTCAATTTTAATTTGCTTTAGAAAAGATAACTAAAAATAGTTTTAATAAATAATAAGGAAAATGATGAAAATAGGGGTAGTAGTTGTAGTTATAATAAAAATGATGATGATAAAAATAATAAAAATACAGTTATGTTACACAGCTGTACTATAATGTTAAGAATTTTAGAACTTACAATAATATAATTATTAATTTAATTTTTTTTTTTTTTTTTTTTTTTTTTTTTTTAAGATTCTACATAATTATTCTGGCAAATGTTCAAAATAAACTTGACATTCCAACACTGAAAGTATAACAATGGTGTCATGGTAGGTTTCTGTGGTACACCAGAAAAGATTCCCAAAACGTATCAATGAACAATAATAACAAAATTGTATGAAAAATAATTGCTATAAATAATTAAAAAAAAAATAAAAAATAAAAAATAATGGTAATAATAATAACTGGTAACATAAATTGCTAGTGTTGGAGAAATGTAAACCTTGTAAGATTTTGTAAACGTCGTAAAAGTTTAGTTTCTGCCCACTATGGCTTGTAGTATTTTCTTGTAGTTGCCGCTGCAGTCATTTTCAATGTAGTTCCACAGAGTCTGATTGGTGAGTTCAAGAAAACACTTCTTTATCTGCACCATGTCAATCTTAAACAAAAAAATAAGAAAAGAAAAAAAAGGAATTTACACATTTATCTTTAATCACACCTCATTATAATTTAATATTAATCAATACTGGACGTTATGTTCTGTTTATGAGAATATTTAAAAAAACAAATTTATAAAGCATGCTGGGATACTGACCTCTGACCGTGACACGACCAATCGTATCAGAGAAGTGTCATCTGTTCCGAGTCCCTTCATTGCTTTCCTCAGTTGCTGAGCAAAATACATCGGTCGACATCTGATGTTCATTACTGCAATGAAATAATCACAATATCAAACCTATTTATAGATTTAACAAACAAACACATTTAAAGTTAACTTTTGTTAGTCAGTATTTTTGGCATAATGTTTGTGTGAGAGAGAAAACAAATCTACTGTTGTCTGGTTATGAGATACTCAGTAATTAGCAAGAAGTAAACTGTTATGCACCTTCCCACAGAATGCAGTGCACGTATCCTATCTCTGAGGTGTAACATTTGAATCAAACATTCTACCTGTTAATTGATTGTTTTATTTATATAATATGTAAAATGTAACAGAGTAAAATCTTAATTACAGTTGGTATGTAAGTATTATTTATGAAGACTCCATTTAAAAAAAAAAAAAAAAAAAAAAAAAAAAAAAAAAAACAAACATTCAAATAATCTATCTTTTGAAAATAATTTTTTTCTTTTCCAAAAATCAAAAATAATAACTCAAAACTAGGTAGGTTCACTTTCAATGATGCATTTTAGCTATTATGATTTATACATTGAAAAAAGAAATTTACCAATGGCTCTGAGTCCAGCCTTGAAGTCACCTGAAGTTTCTCTGTCAACAGAATTGAGAATATCTCTCTGTGTGATCTGTGAGAAAGATTGTGTGATTATTAATGAGAAAACAACAGCAGCAGCAACAACAACAAACTAA
The DNA here is from genome assembly GCA_012295275.1 of Chrysomallon squamiferum. NCBI lineage: Eukaryota > Metazoa > Mollusca > Gastropoda > Neomphalida > Peltospiridae > Chrysomallon > Chrysomallon squamiferum. The sequence goes on from CM022679.1 coordinate 27,432,210, forward strand.
ATAATAATAATAATAATAATAAATAATAATAACATACAACAATAACAATAATGATTAATATGATGATGATAATGGTGATGAAATAATACAAATTACAATAATAACAACAAATAACAACAACAACAACAACAACAACAATAATAATAGTAATAATAATAATAATAATAATAATAATAATAATAATAACAAACAACAACAAAGAGAACAATAATAATATTAATAATATAATAATAATAAAATAATGACAACAACAACAAACAAACTTTGACGTATTCCTCCCAGATTGCTCTCAGCTGGTAGTAATGTCTTGTTGAGAAAATTAAATTAAATTCCTCCTCGTCGGTGCCCCAGCGTTTCTCCCCAGCCTCGTACAGACGTACAGCGTCACGCCTGGCTGCTTCAAGGTCACACAGTTTGCTGTAGTTCACCTGGAACATACCTGTCCCCACTCCCTCGTCAGTGACAACCTCTTCAACCGCAGCCTCTAGCTGCTGTCTGGTTATTTCATATCGGTTCCCCTACAGAAGATTAAGTTTCATGTTTAGTCAGTCTGTTCAAAAGTAAAATCAAACTTTATTAAAAATAAAATGTTTTTTTTTTCTATAACACTGATTCATTTTTTTTTATGAACATTTTCGAAATTCGGACTTATTAATTTATCACTTTATAATGTTTTAATTTGAATGATGTTACATGAAGGACAGGAAAATTGATAAGAATTTCTTCGGTAATTTGCATCTGTTAAAACAAAGGTTTTAAAAAAGGATCATTTAAAAAAAAAAAAAAAAAAAAAAAAAAAAAAAAAAAAAAAAAAAAAAAAATAAATAAATAAATAAATAAATAATAATAATAATAATAATAATAATAATAAAAATTATCAAAAACAAAAGAGAGAAGATAATAAAGTAAAAATGTATAAACGATATGAAGAAAAAAAAAAAGAAGGAAATAATAAAAATGAAAAACAAATGACTGAAATGATTAAAACTGATGTTGTAGTTTCACCTGTGAAGCAGAGATGAGCAGTCTTTTAAAATCTCCACTGCAGTCACCTGCTATGTCATCTTCAAGCTTTGAACCAGAGACCTTCCGATGTGGACTGACAACTGTAATTAAAAATACAAAACTTTCCAAATAACACATGTTTCATGTTAAAGTATAAAAATCTAAATAATAAATAATAATAATGATAATAATAATAATAATAATAATAATAATAATAATAATAATAATAATAATAATAATAATAGTAATAGTAATAGTAATAATAGTAATAATAGTAATAATAGTAATAGTAATAATAATAATAATAATAATAGTAAAAGTAATAATAATAAGTAATAGCTGTAATAATAATTTAAAAGAAAAATGAAAAAATAGAAAAAATATAATAATAATAATAATAATAAAAAAAAGAAGAAGAAGAAGAAGAAAATTATAATTAAAAAAATGAAATAAAATAAAACTTTTCAGTAATGAGGGACAGACATATATACAAGACTAATTAAAGGGAGATAATTCACCTTCTCCATAAACACTTTTGAGCTCTTCAATCTGAGCATTGGTTCGAGTCATGAGAATTTCTATCAAGGCTTGTTCATCTGTGCCTAACCCCTGAAAATGCAAAACTGCATTCTTAGGTTTCCTGTTGAAATAGCTTTTATTACTTATCTTTTACCATTATTCTTATTATTATCTCTCTTTGTTATTTTTAAAGTTTCAGTTGAGCCAGTAATATGTTTGTATAATTTCAACAGTTTATTTGTGACATCAGTCTTTGCTCTAAGCAAAGTGTGACCACACGATTACAAGCCTACAAGAATAAACAGAGGCTCCTTGTAATATATTTCAGGCTCAATCCTCTTTGATGGGCTTGATGGACCTTTTCCCAATCCTGCTAGTGCTCCTAAACTAAACTGGTTTATCAAAAGCTCTAATATAAACTTTCCTGCCTGTGGGAAGGTATGTATTAAAAATTACCTGCTGCTAAATTTGGACACAAGACTAAATGGTTTTATATATAATAACTGGATAGAATTCCATCCTTTCTTATCACATGAAAGATAAATTAAAGTGAAAAATACTTACATAGATGGCTTCTTTGATACACCAAGCATCATACACAGCAGGGGAAACAAAGCAAGCCATCACTGATGATTTATAGTCACCACTCAGTTCACTGTTTATGTCTTCAATAAGATCCTGTAACAATATATATATACAATTAGATATACATAAACAAAATAAATAAATAAATAAATAAGTAAATAAATAAATAAATAAACAAAATAAGTAAATATCTAAATAAGTAATTAAGCAAATAAATAAATATCTAAATAAGTAAATAAATAAATAAATAAGTAAATAAATAAATTAAATTTTAAAATTGTTTGTTTCTACCACTTTGTTATGCTTTAAGTAATTATAATAATGATAATGATAATAATAATAATAATAATAATAATAATAATAATAATAATAATAATAATAATAATAATAATATCTTTGAGAAATCTAAGTTGATTTTGAGGAGGTTGAATCAGTCTGATATTTTAAAATTTCACTCTCACCCGACCGTACATAGTTTTAAACATTTTCTTCAGTTGTTGTCTTTGTGAGTTACATCTTGTTGAAACAACATGATTGATGGCTGCTTCATCCGTACCTTCAGAAATAAATAAATAAATAAATAAACAAATAAATAAGTAGATAAATAAATAAGTAAATAAATAAATAAATAAATAAAAATAAATAAATAAATAAATAAGTAGATAAATAAATAAATAAATAAATTAATAGAACTAAAAACAAATAACAATAACAAAAAAAAAGAGAAAAATCCAAAAAACCCATAAATAAATAAATATGAAAATAAACAAAATAATTAATAAATAAACAAGCAAATAAATTAGTCTGAAACAAAAATTCATAATAGATTCGGTGTGTGTATGTATATATATATACACACAAGAATTTAATAAAAGAATAAATAAAAAAGAAATAAGCAAAGAAAACAAAGAAGGAAATAATAAATATTCAACCAAAATCATAAAAAAAAAAAAAAAATATATAAAAGTAAGAAAACCCCAACAAAAAAAAAAAAAAAAAAAAAAAAAAAAGAAAGAAAAACCCCAGAAAAAAAAAAAAAAAAATCCAACAACAAACAAACCCACCAAACAAAACATCAACAACAATAAAATCTAACAGTTAAATAAAAAAGTATAAACACTACAAAAAAACAAAAACATTAACAGACAAACAACAACACAGCAACACGTACCAAGACCTTTCATGGCTGCTCGCAGGTATTTCGCAGTCGCTCTCTGGATCCCAGGCCTTCCCCTCGAGATCTCTGTCTCGATTCTGTCTTGACCAGTCGGCCACCAGGTCGTATTTTGAGTACGTCTTCATCGGCTTCACGGTCCCCTCCGTGAGGTCAAATGTGCCAGAAACGCTCTGACGTCGAATGAGCTCGTTGATAAACGTCTGTCTCATCATCTCCTTGAGCTTAGAATCGTCATTGCCTTCAGCCTGGAATCAATCAGTGAGTGAGTGAGTGGATGGATGGGTGGATGGATGGATGGATGGATGAATGGATGAATGAATGAAAGAATGAATGAAAAATGGTTGGATGAATGAATGAATAATTGAATGACTGAAAAAATTGGATGAATGAATGAATGAACGGTTAATTATTCAACATGATCAAAGAATATTAATTTTCTAAAATTAAACAATAATTGTCGAATAATGTCATAATGATCCTTTATTATCAGTTTTTTAACAACTTAACAGAAATACATATATAAATATGTCCATTCATCCATGCATACAAATGTAAGTACAGAAAGACAGACATATACATATACATTCATGTACATGCATACACACTAATACATTAAATATATATATATATATATATATATGGGCATGTTTGTATAAATGCAGAAGTTACCTACTGGGACAGCTACTGGAGGGGGTAGTTCAGGGATATACTCCCTACTCTGTTCAGACTGAGTCTCGCTTTGCTGTACACTGTCATCTGTTTTCTCTTTTCCAGTCTGTGTTCAAAACAGAGAATATTAATTAGTAAAATGCACTGAGTTATAAACAGAAACAAACACACACACACACACACACACACATTTATAAACACACACATACAGACATACACACAAATGAATAGAATAACACACACACACACACACATACAGACACAAATTAATTAAAAAGTATATTTATCTTATAAACTACAATGTATTACAATATAAACTACAATGTATATATAATATATAAACACACACACAGAAATTAATTTTTAAAAGTCTATTTATCTATTGATATATATAAACAACACACACAGAGAAACATACACACACATTTCCATGTTTTTTAATTAATATGTGTTTATGAGTTTTTGTATGAGTATGGGTATGGGTATGTGTGTATCTCTCTCTCTCTCTCTCTCTCTCTCTCTCTCTCTCTCTCTCTCTCTCTCTCTCTCTATATATATATATATACATACATACACACATTTTTAAATGTATTAAAAACATTATCTGAAGTAAAATAATATTGTTTAAACATTAAAATGGGTAGATAAAGTTTTTATAACAAAAAAATATAACATTTTTCTATATTTGTTATATAGCTTTGATATCTACTTCTAAAAAGTGTAATTAATAATATTTACCTGAGTAGCAAGCATATCCTTAAACATCTAAAAAATAAAAATAATATCAAGTTCTGATTTAAATGATTGTGTGTTAATAGTGAAATTTATTACTAATCTGTCATTGCTTGTTAATTATTTAAATAAAATGAAATAAATAAATAAAGAAAATGGTAGTCATTCATAAATAAAATAAAAACAAAACTAAATTAAAGTAAGAAAGTAAGTAAATAAGTATCTAAATAACTATCTAACTAAATAATAAATAAATAATCTTTTCCAAAAAATAAACAGTATCACTCTAACCACGACAAATTATCACCCCCAGCCAAAAACAAACACCATTCCAGATATAAAATAAATTATAAAAATTAAAAATTATCTCAAATTGAACTTGTAATTACAAAAAGTATTTTCTCAAAGTTCTGAAGATGGATTATCTAAACTGATGTATTCCTTTAATTCTGAAAGTTTTAAAAATTGAGACTTACCTTCATCATCTCCTGCTGTTGTTGTAGTTGGAACTGAAGCAGCTGCTGATTGTACTGGTTGACGTATGATGTTGTTGGCATTGTCATTGGTGCAGGAGCCTGATATTGAGAATAAAATAAATAAATAAATAAATAAACATCACGAACATACAAACAAACAAACAAACAAACAAAAACCCAACAAATAAACAAATAAATAAATAAATAAACAAAACAAACAAACAAAATAATAAAGAAAGAAAGAAAGAAAGAGAAAATAAAAATGTGTCTGTGTGCATTTGTATGATGTGTGTATGGATATGTGTATGTATTAGTGTATATGTGTGTTAGTGTGCATGTATATGTGTGTGTGTGTATTCAAGTATGTCTATATGTGTATACCTATCCAATATAATCCTTATAAACTGTCTGAGAGTATTAAAGGAAATTAAATTAAAAAAGCAAAATTAAAACAAACTTTCTGAACTTCTTCATAAATTAGCTTCCTCAATTTAATCCTAATTTATATAAAGAAGAACAGAATTTTTTTTTTTTTTTTTTTTTTTTTTATTTAGTATTCAATTTAAAAAGCTAATTTTGCTAAAAGAAAGTCAGTTGGGATTTTTATCTCAAATCTGTGTTATTTTTTTGACATGCATGCCTGATCAGATCTCTTACTGAAGATTTTTTTTTACCTGTTGTGTGTATTCTTGATTCATCTGAGCACACTGCTGTACAGCTGGGACCCCATACCCTGGATTGTACATTTGTTGTCCTGTAAAACACAGAGAGAAGACATCATAACAAAAAGAAACACATGTAAATAGTATTAGGTATCAGCTATAATGATTATATGAGACTGGAAGTTCACCACTCTGTGGCTAGTCACACCTATTAAAAGCAAGGGATTTTTTTTAATTTTCTTTTTATAAGGAATTTGCTATAAAAAAAAATGTTAAGATAATTCTGTGACTTATGATAAATCAAATTTTGGAGCAATGGTTGTAATGAGATATTGATCATGTATGGAATTACTGAAAATTGGAACACTGAATAATAATATTAGGTGTTATATTATATTTAATTGTTTGTTTGTTTGTCTGTTTGTTTATTTGTTTGTTTATTTATTTTTAATCATTGTGAATTGAAAATGATTTCCCAATCTAGACTAATAATAATAATAATAATAATCATCATAATGATGATGATGATGATGCTGATGATAATAATACTACTACTAATATTAGTTTCTGTTTAGCCAAGTGATGATTTCCCAGTCTACACATCTGATGAACAGTAATAATGTAGATGCTGTTTAAGAAAACATTCAACAAATTGTACTGTTACTGGGAGGGTGTAAAAACAAACACACAACTCACCTGGGTACTGATTCACATTGTATGCACTGTAAGGTGAACCTCCCCATGCTGATCCTATAGGATTCCCAGGATAATTACTAGGATAGTTATTCTAAAATAGTAATAATGATAATAATAATAATAATAATAATAATAATAATAATAATAATAATAATAATAATAATAACAGTAATAATCTTAATAATAGTAATAATAATAAAGAAATTAATAAACAAAGAAAAGAAAATATCAAATGTATATGCTCATTCAAAACATTTATACATGCAAAAATACAAAAATGTACACACAAACAAGAGAAACTAGAGCTATTACTTTCCAGTGACAATATAAAAATTGCAAAGAATATTTTGAAAGTCATTTAAGACAACCCTCATTCACTATGTTCTTCACACACACACACACACACACACACACACACACACACACACACACACACACACACACACACACACACACACACACACACACAGCCACACATACACACATTATAGAAGTATAAAAAACAGACACAGAAGCACACAGGTATACAGACACAGATATACAGACACACACACAGACACACACCCACAACATATCACACAAACATTCCCATTCTCTCCCTCTTTCTCTCTGTATTTCCATTGATTTTGAAAGTCAAGGTCACATTTTACTAAGTGTTCAAAACAGGTACAAAAAAAAAAAAAAATAAAAAAAAATAAGAGTATTACAAGTAAACAAAACTAAGTTATGTTAATCTGTCTGACCAGAAAAAATGTGGGTTATTTGTCACGGTTACATGACCTGTTTTATTTTTTAGGTAAGTGATAGAATACTGCCTTAGCTTAGTACAAACACAGCTAAAAATGTAGTGAATGTATATGTAGTTTGTATGTGTGTTTGTGTGTGTGTGTGTGTGTGATATCAGAATTAAACCGTGTGGAATTAGCAGATTTAACAGTAAGGTAAATATCACTGATAATTAATTAATACTTACTGGATACATTACAGATAGTGTCTACTTCTTTCCAGTTTTGTCTGAAATAAAATAAACATGTTTTCAGCATGCATACACTCAGATTGAAATTTATATTAAAAAAATCCAGAATTGTTTTATATGACACTATAGAAATTATCGGAATAATTCAGAAACAACAGATCAAAATAAACAAATACTTAAATCCAGGTATTTCTGTTTAGAAACAGGTAAAACCTTTAATAATAATCCAGTATCTGCACATCGATAGTTGAAAATAATAAATCCTTATTAAATTCTCAACATTTTATAACACACAGGTAAACATTAATCCAATTCAAACATTTTGTCAGAAAAACAAAATATGTAATTATGTCTATGTTGTTGTTTTTGAACACACAGGTAAAATCCAACACCTACATGTTGACAGGTAAGAGTAAATGAATTTACCTGTGTCACTAACAAGCATGCAATCTCAGGTTTACTTCACAGTGTGGTTGTCAAGGTGATGTAAACAGAGCTTATATTTGTACAAGTTATTTTTCAAAACTCTTTCCCAGATCAATAGATCTAAATTTAACATAAGGGAGGTACTGATAATTTCAATAGATCTGAATTTAACAGTGGTAATAAGGGAGGTACTTGTAATTTTAGTAGGTGAGGTGTATTTTTCATAAATTTAAAACTGTGGTTGTAAGGAAGGAATTAATAATTTGAATAGGTGGGGTGCATTGTAGGATCTAAATTTAATATGATGGTAATAAGGGAGGAACTGATAATTACAATAGGTGGGGTAGATTAATTTAACATGGTGGTAAAAAAGGGGGGTAATGACAGCTTACACTTACTTATGTAGTGGATTAATACTTAAGGCTAAATCTATGTTAACAACAAAAATATGCTGGTGTATTGATAAAACTGAATGTGGGATATATATGACATATATGTTAAAAATGTTGTGTGTGTTGGCAGTGCTGTTAATTAAGTGAACTGGCAGGATGGTGTTGTATATATATATATATATAAATTAATGTTAGAAATGGTATTAATAGGCATGTAGGTGATTATTTTGTACAGCAAGCAGAGTAGGTTATGTTTCTGAACTGATGTTAAAAACATGTTGGTATGGACAGAGCAGAAATGATTTTTGGCAATATTAAATATTTGATCATATAATGAGCTTTTGGGGTGCTTAGTGCAAAAATGATCTAGTCTTACAGAATGCATACATCATTGTTATAATTTGTATTCTTTCAAACATTGTGTTAAAAAAATCATACTACTTTAATTATTTTTATTATTATTATTATTATTATTAATATATCTATGCTTTGTAAATATTCAAAGACTTAGCGTTGTTTCTATGAGTTATTTCTATAAAATGGTCGACAAAAGACTGCTATTAAATGAATAACACAGGGGTTGGTTATTCAGAATCTGTGAATGGAAAGAATGTATGTCAGTTTAATAAAGAATGTACTGATAATAATTTTCTTTTGGTTAAGATTAAAATAGGATTTAGTATAACTGTTCTTTACAATAGGAGTGTATGAATCATTCTGTTTAGTATTATTTCTGAACGATGAAATAGATTTACTTTGTGAATTTATTTCAGAAGAAACCCAGAAGAGATACTGGACTAATGTTTAGATGAGATATTTAGTGGATAGTAAATGTATCTGTATCTTTCTGTTTTGTTATTTTGAAAGACAATTAAGATGACATTCACTCACTCTTACTCACGCATGCACACACATACTCACTCACTAACACCCACCCATATGAACAAACACGTAACATATAAAGTCTGAAACTAAAACTAAGAGAGAGAGAGAGAGAGAGAGAGAGAGAGAGAGAGAGAGAGAGAGAGAGAGAGAGATGGAAGAAGGGATACAGCAAAATGTACAGACTACTCATCAGAATACCCAACAGTAAAGTGACTGAAATCTTTATTAAATAAAAAAAATAACAGCAAAATAAATAACAAAAAGAAAACTGTAAAATAAATAACAAAAGGAAAACAGTAAAATAAATAACAAAAGAAAACAGTAAAATAAATAACAAAAGAAAACAGTAAAATAAATAAAAAGAAAACAGTAAAATAAATAACAAAAAGAAAACAGTAAAATAAAAATTTTAATATTCCTATTTTGGCTAAGAAAATTCAAAACAATTGCTTCTGTTTGATAATATGCAAAAAAAAAAAAAAAAAAAAAAAAAAACATTATAAATTAAATGTTCAAAAATAAAAAGAGTCAAAAAAGTATTAACATTAAAAAAACTGAATTTCTCTTCAATATTCAGATAAAATTAATTACACTATCCAAATATTTCTATTAAAAGAATTTACTGGAACAATGTTGGGCATTGTTTTATTTCTTCTGATATGTATATTTTTAAAACATTTTAACAATTAAATAAATGGCCTGAAAGGACATGCATACAGAAACACAAATATATATATATATCTTGATACACAAATAATGAAACAATTCCATAATCCTCTTAATAAAACATTAACAAATGCTATTCTAGTATAACAATAATAAAAATTCTACAGTGGCACAATGTTTAGTTCATAATCTGCTTTTTGCTGTCACTTTGTTTTTCGGAATTGATTTGTGTACAGTGCGATTGACCTTGACATTTTCAAGTTTATGAATGCATCTGTAGAGAGCATCACAAATACTGAACCACTTTGACTGAGTAACACCAGATGTCAAGTCAAGATGGTTGGTCACGTAGGCCCATCCAACTTGGTACTTAGTGTCTGCTGCAGCGTACTGTCCTCCATATCCCCCATGTCCAAACATGTAGTACATCTGAAAAAAAAAAAAAATAAAAATTTAAAAATTTAAATTTATAAATATTAGAAAAAAAAAAAATATAATCTTAAATAATAATGATTGTAAAAAAAAAAAATAAAAAAAAAAAAAAAAAAAAAAATGTATCAGTTAAAAATTTAGATAACAAAGAGAAGATAACTCTGCTCACATATTTTAATGATGTGTTCCTTTTACCTCATCATCTTCAACTACTGGTAGCAGAGTCATGCCCAGACTGTAAACATCGTCCATGCCGTATGACATGTCAGTTCCCCATGACAACGGCTCCTGAAGTAATTCAGTCACCTTTCCAGAGAGAATCCTTCTTCCCTTACCATCTGACCCGTTACCTAGGATACCATGAAGCTTAGCAACAGCTTCAGCAGTTCCAATCCCATGAGAGGAGCCAACAGGAAGTTCCATAAAGTTTGGATCCTGTATCACCAGAGTCTGTTGGTTGTAGATAGCAAAAATATGTCTAATCACACAAGTTCTGTATATGGTTACATATCAGAATATATATATATTTATATAAACATTCTTATATATAGATATCTTTTGTATGATTACAATGTAAATATTCAATTATTTTTCAAACTGTTATTAAAACAAATAAAATCATGACCCAACACTTAATCTGACAACACTGCATTTACTCAAAGAAAAGAAAAGGAATTATTTGAGCTTTGTTGAAAAAAGAATAACTTCTGTGTATAACTTACTCGTCTCCAGTCTCTTGGATTTCTCAAAATGCGCTGGATGATGTTCTTGTCTCCTTTAAAGTCTTCTCTAAACCAATTATAATATTTCTTAGTTTCCTCTGTGTTTATCACCAAGCGCACCACACGATACTGCTCAGACTTTGGCAAGCCAATGTGAAAGTCTATGTCTGTATAATGTCAAACAGCTGTGAATACAGTCTAGTTCATTTTTTTAAAAGGTTGTTTGATTGCGTCTTTCAAAGACCATTGAATACAGTCTAGGTAAATTTTCAATGGTTATTTGATTGTTATTAAGAGAGACCTGAGTACAGACTAGTCCAATCTTTAAATTAAATAGCTATCTGAACACAGATTGTAAATATTAAAAGAATGAAATAATCAATATTTGTTTAATATCAATCATCTTTAGGTGGTTAAAGATAAATATCTAAATCTCTTCTCTGATAAAAACTTAGTTTCTAAACAAAAAAGAACTAAAAATTGTTTGGGTCGGGGGTGTCTTTAGCATACATGACATTAAGTTAATCCTTTATGAATTATAATAATATTAGCAATAAAAATATTCAATAAATTATCTCAACTTTATTGTAAAATAAATATTCTGGCTTACTGCAAGCTAAACAAGAAAAAAAAAACCTTTTGTTAAGTTCTTTGACTTGTTTCATCTGTATTGTAAAATCAAGTTTTTAGTCTGAAAATAAAAAAAATTCACTTACTGAAAGGTTCAGCAATTTCTTCTTTGAAGTACTGAGACAAACTTCGATGTTTTGGGTCAGTTCTTCTCACTATCTGGTCAAGGTAGAGGCCAAAGGTCATTGGATGGTAGCCATGTTTTGTTCCTGTCATAGTGAAATCAAATATCAGCATCAATGTATTTATATAGATGTGAATTCAGAAACATGATTACAGACACAGTGACATACAGACATACATACATCCTGGAAATTATTTAATATACAAAATAATATACAACTACATTTGATTAACCCTTTCAGAGCCAAAGTTTGGTGGAAGACGTACTTCCCTGTGCCAGGTATTTTGGGGAAAATCATATTTGGGCTGATTTTAAATTAGTGCATTAAGTCATGATGAAAATATTCTGGTATTTCAAGATATGCTGTCAGTGGCAATCTTCTACCATGTTGAGATGCATCTCAAACTGTAGTGAAGGATTAAAACAAATGAAACCTTTTATGATACTTTTTCAAAAACACTCTGAAAATAAAGATGATTTTTTCCACTCACTAATATATGGATAACAGATATAAGGTAAGTTATTATTATTATTATTATTATTATTATTATTATTATTATTATTATTATTTTTTTTTTCTTATGTATACAAAGTCAAATGCAGTGCTTTCAAAAAAATGTAGTTTCCATAGCTACCTGGTGTCCACAATGGTTTCTGATCAGCTAATAATCTGTTTAACTCATCTGGATTATCTCTAATCCAGGATAATTCATAATCTCTGTCTAGATCTGGTAGGCCAGCCTGAAAATAGAAAAAAAAAAAATAATAATAATAATAATAAATCATTATAATAATAAAAAATAATTAAAAAAAAATAATAATAATAAAAAAGAATTTTTAAATAATAACATATCTGTAATTTGAATCAGTTTTTAATTAAGAAAAATTTATTTCATCTGTTTTTTGCTTTTCTTACATGTTCAAGATGTCTTTCTTTTACACATTTCTCAGGACTAGCCATTGAACTTGAGTCTTGTGAACACAGTTAAAGATTTGGCCTCAGACTTCACCAAACCTCTGCATGCCACCAGATCTCCACAACTCAGAGCCAATGAACAGAAATAAATATAGCTGAGACAGAGAAACTGTTTTTTGTTTTATTAAATAGACAAACAGAAATGGAGGAAGGGGGAAAAGAAAAAATATTTAATTTATTTTAATTTTTGTACAATATCATTATTATTCCTTTCTTTTGTCAGTTCATACAAAAGTCAGAATACAAAACAAAACAGTTGATAATTTACTAAATTATCCTTACCCGATTGCTGAGAAACATTTTCAGAGTTATCTCCTCCTTTCCATTTTGAGCAAATTCAGGCCAGTGTTTGGATATTTTATCTTCGTAACTTAAAAATCCTCTGGAAAAGCAAAATAAATATAAAACTTGAAAAATAAAACTATCATAACTGAAAGGATCCATTTCAAAACTGATTTAAAATGCAATTTATCAATATTTTAGAGATTATAACGTAACAGGCAAAATATAAAACATCTGAAATTTTTTTTGCAAGTAGCGGAGACCTGCTATTGATCTGTACAGACAACTAGAAAGACAGATGTAGATAGATACATGTGTGTGTGTGTGTGCATGTCTATATGTGTATATACATATGTTCACGTAGCTGTATGTTAGTTTATCTATGTGGCGGATAACTCTGATACCTGTCTACCAAGTGTGCTATGACAACAGCTGATGCACTTTTTGTGGTTGAGAAGAAGAAACTCAGAGTGTTTTCTTCCCAGGGTCTCAGTGCCTCAGGGTCTGCCAGCCCAGCCCACAGGTTGACAACCAGTTCTCCACGGTAATACGCAGCAAAACTTCCTCCTCGTTCTATCCCTTTCTTCAAATTATCTCTGCAGTTAGTTTAGAATATACAATAAAGTACTCTTTAAAACTGAAACATCCGTGTGCAGGAAAATATAAATAAAGATTAGATAAGACTGTGGTTTTATATGAAGCACGCTATAATATAAGTAGTTTTGTTTAATTAATTTTTTTTTTTTATTAAATTAATATTTTATACCCGGATAAAAATAGAAATAGCATAAGATTGGGTTTATATACTATGCAGGCTATGATGTTATTAGTTTTGTTTAATTGATTATTTTTAACAGTTAATATTTTAAATCCAAATAAAAGTAAAAATAGGATAAAATTGGAGTTTTAGTTAAAGTAGAATATAATACTATTAATTTTATTTAAATCATTATTTTTGAAAGTTAATATTTTGAATCCATGTATATGAAAACAAAAATATAAATGGGATAATACTGAGGTGTCAAACCCTTTTGAACTGAAATTCATGTCCATATATTAAAAAAGAGAGGGGAAAAACAGAATTACAGTAAATATAGAAACATTTGGTGGAAGAAATGGAAAACTGTTTACTTGAAAGTTTCTTCAACATCTTCAAATCCTTTTTTCACATAGCCATGAAGTTTTGGTATCATTTTTTCCTGAGTAAAAAGATATTAATAATTCATTCATTCACCTTAGACCCATTATTTCTGTTTTCTTCAGAAATACATTAATGAATATGCAAAAATAAAAATAATAATAACAATAAAAATTTAAGAAAATAGATAGGTATCAGTTATTAAAGTCTGGAGTAATTTTACTGTATTAAAATTATATTAAAAATAAATAAATAAATAAATAACAAAAAAGAAAGAAAGAAAACAAAAGTACCGTTCCTCAATTAATATTAAAATATTCTAAAGTGTCTGTAAATTACAAATTTAATCCGTTTTTATATTCTATATTTATTTCACGGTGTTCGTATCATTGAGTTTTGTATAATAAAATATTCACACATTTAACTTTAATATTCTTCATTTTATTTGTTAAATAATCCATAAACCCATTACATACAGTTAGTAGAGTTACAATTTTGTTACAACACGTTTTTCTAAAAGTTTAAATAATTGTAAATCAATGATCAGATTATTGAATCAGTAGATTGAGTTTTTCTTGAATAAAAGGTACCATATGTTTGTTTTCTTCTTCTTCGAAGAATGAGGCTTAGAGTATGTAGACGTTAGTGAAATAAATAATTAAATTTCTTCTTCGTACACTTTCAAATATAATCTACACGGAGTAAACATTTCAGCGATCTTTGAACTAAAGGGAGAGTACTCTCAATATATTAATTCATAATGATTATTAAATGGGGTATTTTAACTTTAATAAATGAATGAATAAATAAATAAATAAATAAATTTGTTAAAGTGTATGTGAATGGAGTTGATCGTATTTATTCATGCCAAAAATTAAGTGAATATCTACTTAGCGTCGTAATAATTTATTGAAGAAAAGAAAAGAAATAAATAATAAAAAAAAAAAAAAAAAAAAAAAAAAAAAAAAAAAAAAATAAGATAAAAAATTGGCCTTCGTATCAACCAAATATAAATAAAGAAATAATTATTAAAATATTAGTAAGAAAAAAAAAAAAATTCCAACAAAGAAAAAAATAAAAGGAAATAGAAAGGACATAAAGAATGAAAATTGTATGATAATGATTATCAGATAAATATTAAGATAAATAAATAAAATAATAATAATAATAAAAAAATAAAATAAAGATAAGTTACTGCCAGGGTATAAATACAAATATACATAAGACACAACGCAATACCTACAATGTAACAAATATTTCTACATTATCACCATAAAGCAGAGGTTTTATTTATTTTTATTTTTATTATTTTTTTATACGTTTTTTTTTTTTTTCTGACTCAAATTATTATTGTGATTTTAAACCCTTAAATTCTAAAGTACATTTCATTGTAGATTAGTATAAGTATTCTAAGGCGTTGAACAACACACCTGATATTGCAATTAATAAATAGGAGACTGGCTGATAGTCCATCGTTTACTTCACCTACAAGAACAGTATACAACATTTACAGAAAGTTCAGTCTTCATGTATTATTTTAATTGTTGTAATTAATTAATTATTTATTTATTTATTATTATTATTATTATTATTATTATTATTATTATTTTTTTTCTTTATCAAGTCGCACCAAAGTATTACAATTTTGTTCACTAAAATGCAGTTAGAAAATTGTTTCAAGAGGGAGGCTAGACGATAACAGGTCAGTGAAAGCACTCAAACCCAACACTCCCGCAAACAGGAACATGTAACTTTGTTGAGAAAAATGGAATTTTGAAAGTGAACAAACTTGAGTTTAAAAGTCCATTCAGTTATATTGTTATGTCCTAAGCAACAAACAAACATGTCCTTAATGTCACAGTTTGCTCTGTGCGTTGGACACACACACACACACACACACACACACACACACACACACACACACACACACACACAGAGGAACGAACCTATTATTCAGCTTTCTGACATCAGGAAATAACAAACAAAAACGGTTTTCGGTTGATGTTTTTTTTTTTTTTTTAAACTGGGCAGTTGTGAATTTCGCGGTTTGGCTGTAGTTCGAAGGGCAGCTACTCTGGCTGAGTATTGGGGGCGCACTTGTGAACGGCGCCAAATACAGAGCAACAGCTGTTATGTATAGGTGATCCTCTGACAGTTACGTGATTATGTGTAGTAATTTATCGTAATTTTCATTTATACCTATGTCTAAAAGGCCAGCAGAAACGCAACATGGTAGGAAAAAGCAAAAAGGAAACATTTAGCGTTCATTATTAAATGGATTAATAAAGGTCGAAGAGGCACTGGTTTAGATATTTATTAATTCATATCTGTCAAAGAAAGTTTTTTTTTTTTTTTTTTTCTTTTCATTGTTTATTTTATATTTCAAGTTTATATTTAACAAAAGGGGAAAATCCAGAAATGTGGCAAACCTCTCAAGCTTGTCAGATAAATTGTGCGGTACCCATGTATATATTATGTATATATATATATATATGTCTGTTTTATGTAACATATATGACAACTATAATCAATAACATTTAAAAAAAAAAAGATATATTCTCAGTAAAGTTACATAAACTTGGGCTCAGTCTGTTGTCACAACAAAATATTTAGCACTGAAGAAAATATATATATATATTTTTTAGCTAAAATATAAAATATAAAATAAACGACAGTGAAAGGAAATAGAAGAAGATAGTGAGTGAATGAAAATGAAATGAATGAAATGAATGAATTTAAAAGTGATTGAAACAAAACAAAGCTAGAGAGAGAGAGAGAGAGATATAAAGGGATTCAGCAAAAAAGAAAAAAGGTAATTAAAGCATGGTGAATTTGCAAGTCAAAGTTATTTATTTTTTCTTGTAATGTACACACCACTGATTAAAATACACAATAGTACAGTGTTATTAATTGAAAAACAGTAAAATAAATAACCCCAAATACACAGCAGTACAGTGTTATTAATTGAAAAACAGTAAAATAAATAACTCAAAATAACAGCAGTGCAGTGTTATTAATTGAAAAACAGTAAAATAAATAACCCCAAATACACAGCAGTACAGTGTTATTAACTGAAAAACAGTAAAATAAATAACCCAAAATATACAGCAGTACAGTGTTATTAATTGAAAAACAGTAAAATAAATAACCCAAAATACACAGCAGAACACATTAATTGAACAAAAACAGTTATTAATTGAAAAAACAAAAAAAAACGACCCAAAAAAATAGCAGAGTGTTATTAATTACAACCAAAAAACAAAAAAATATATCGTGGTTGAACACATTACTGAACAAAAACAGTAAACTAAATAGCAAACAGATATACAACCATATAAAAATATATTTGCAATAATTAACATTAAAATTAACACTATATAACTGTCTTTTTTTTTTACTTTTTACATTCAGAAATATTTATGAATATATAAAAAATGAATAACAAAAGAATAAAGCCAAGTTTGTATTTATGTTCTAATATCATTATTTTGGCTAAGAAAATTCAAAACAGTTCCTTCTGTTTGATAATATACAAAGAATAATAAATAAATAAATAAATAAACAAACAAATCAAATGTTTAAAAATAAAAAAGAGTCAAAAAAAAATACTAAAAGAAAGAAAATGAATTTCTTTTCAATAATCTTCCAAAATATTTTACACTACCCAAATTACTTCTTTGGTGATATGTATATTTTAAAAACTTTTTAACAATTAAATAAATGTCCTGAAAGGACATGCATACTAAACATACAAATCCAACATATCCTCATACTTAATTATATATAGAGATTAAACAAAAAATTCCATAATCCTCTTAATAAAACATGATCTAGTGATAATAAAATATTGTACTAGTGAAACAACAATAAAACAAATTTTCATAATCATCTTATTAAAGTGTTAATGAACACTGCAGTAGTAAAACAATAATACATTATTTCCATAATTCTTTTAATAAAAATTTAACAAATACTCTGTTAGGATAAAAATAATTTTAAAAATGTCATTAAAGCTCTTGTTAAAACATTAACAAATACTCTGTTAGGATAAAAATAATTTTAAAAGTTCCATAATTCTCTTAATAAAACATTAGATATACTCTAGTAGTATAAAGATAATTTATAAAATTTCATTAATCCTCTTGATAAAACACGATCAAATGCTGCATTGGTATAACAGCAATAAGAATAATCCACAATCCTCTTAATAAAATATTAAAAATCCTCTTAACAATGCATTATATAATCCTCAGCAGTTTTATTTGGTTTTTGTTGTCACTTTGTTTTTCGGAATTGATTTGTGTACAGTGCGTTTGACCTTGACATTTTCAAGTTTATGAATGCATTTGTAGAGGGCATCACAAATACTGAACCACTTTGACTGAGTAACATCAGATGTCAAATCAAGATGGTTGGTCACGTAGGCCCATCCAACTTTGTACTTAGTGTCTGCTGCAGCATACTGTCCTCCATATCCCCCATGTCCAAACATGTAGTACATCTGAACAAAAAAATTAATTTTAAAAATATTAGAAAAAAAATTCTAATAAAATAATCATAAAAAAATAATGATTATAAAAAAAATAAAATAAAAATGTATCAGTTAAAAATTTAGATAACAAAGAGAAGATAACTCTGCTCTCATAATTTAATTATGTGTTGCTTTTACCTCATCATTTTCAACTACTGGTAGCAGAGTCATGCCCAGACTGTAAACATTGTCCATGCTGTTTGACATGTCCGTTCCCTTTGACAACGGCTCCTGAAGTAGTTTAGTCACCTCTCCAGAGAGAATCCTCGTTCCCTCAGCATCTGTCCCATTACCTAGGATACCATGAAGCTTAGCAACAGCTTTCGCAGTTCCAATCCCATGAGAGGAGCCAACAGGAAGTTCCATAAAGGCTGGATCCTGCATTAGCTCTATCTGTTAGTTGTAGACAGAAAAAAAAAAAGAGTAAAATCATACATTTCTATGTATGGTTACATATCAAAATTATATATAGAAACAGTCTGATATGTAACCATACATAGGAATCTTTTGCATGACTACCATTTGCATCAATCATTTTTCAAACAGTTATTAAAACAAACAAATATCATGACACTGTTCAAAAAAGAAGAAAAAAAAAAGAAGAAAAACAAACACAAAAAAACAAAACAAACAAAAAACGGTGACAATCTGACAACACTGCATCTACTCAAGGAAAAGACAGGCATCATTTGAGCTTTGTTGAAAAAAGAATAACTTCTGTGTGTAACTTACTCATCTCCAGTCTAATGGATTTCTGAAAATGTGCTGGATGATGTTCTTGTCCTTTAAAGTCTTCTCTAAACCGATTATAATATTTCTTAGTTTCCTCTGTGTTTATCACCAAGCGCACCACACGATACTGCTCAGACTTTGGCAAGCCAATGTGAAAGTCTATGTCTGTATAATGTCAAACAGCTGCGAATACAGTCTAGTTCATTTTTTTAAAAGGTTGTTTGATTGCGACTTTCAAAGACCATTGAATACAGTCTAGGTAAATTTTCAATGGTTATTTGATTGTTATTAAGAGAGACCTGATTTTTTTATATCCTTTAAAGTCTTCTCTAAACCGATTATAATAATTTTCTTAGTTTCCTCTGTTTTTACCACCAACCTTGTAACACGATGCTGCACAGACCTTGGCAAGTTTTGTTGAAAAAAATAGAATAACTTCTGTGTGTAACTTACCCGTCTGCAGTCTCTTGAATCTCTGAAAATTTGCATGACGGTGTTTGGATCTCCTTTGAAATCTTCGTTACTTTTCTCAGCCTCTATCTTCAACCGAGTCACTCGATGCTGCTCAGACTTTGGCAAGCCAATGTGAAAGTCTATGTCTGTATAATGTCAAACAGCTTTGAATACAGCCTAATTCATTTTTTTCAAAAGATTATTTGACCGTTACAGATTGTGAGTTTAAAAGCGTACTGAATACATTTTAATTGTTGAAAGGTAATTTGATTATTATATTAAAATAGCACTGACTGCAGTCTAGTTCATTTTAAAAAACATTTTATTTGTCATATTTGTGACAATTAAAAGAGAACTGAATACAGTTCAGTTCAATCTTTAAGTTAAATAGTTATCTGAACACAGATTGTAAATATTAAAAGAATGAAATAATCAATATTTGTTTAATATCAATCATCTTTAGGTGGTTAAAGATAAATATCTAAATCTCTTCTCTGATAAAAACTTAGTTTCTAAACAAAAAAGAACAAAAAATTGTTTTGGGCGGGGGTGTCTTTAGCATACATAACATTAAGTTAATCCTTTATGATTTACAATAATATTAGCTATAAATAAAATTTATTAAATTATCTCTACTTTATTGTAAAATAAATATTCTGCTTACTGCAAGCAAAACAACAAGAAGAACAAAAAAAAAAAAAAAAAAAAACAAAACAAATCAACAAAACAAACCAGCCTTTTCAAAAATTCTTTGATTTGTTTCATCTGTATTGTAAAATCAAATTTTTAGTCTGAAAATAAAAAAAATTCACTTACTGAAAGGTTCAGCAATTTCTTCTTTGAAGTACTGAGACAAACCTCGTTGTTTTGGATCAGTTCTTCTCACTATCTGGTCAAGGTAGAGGGCAAATGCCAGAGGATGGTAGCCATGCTTTGTTCCTGTCACAGTGCAAACAAATATCAGCATCAATATATTTATATAGATGTGAATTCACAAAACATGATTACACACACAGTGACATATAGACATACATACATCCTGGAAATCAGTTAATATGCAAAGTAATATACAACTACATTTGATTAACCCTTTCAGAGCCAATGTTGGGTGTAACACATACTTCGCAGGTATTTTGGGGAAAATTATATCTGGGCTTAATTTAAATTAGTGTGTTAAGTCATTCTTGCAGCATTCTGGCATTTCAAGAGATCTTGTCAGTGGTAGTCTTCTAGCACGTTGAGATACAGTGGTACCTCGGGTTACGAACGCCTCGAAGCACGAATAAACTGGATTACCAACCGCGATCTTTGGCAATTTTTGTCTTGGTTTACGAATAATGTCCTGAGTTACGAACTACAAGGATGCGCCACGACAATATTTCTTTTGACGTCGGTTTTGACGTCGGATTATCTAGTAAAGATAAGAATAGATGCTTACTTTAAGACTGAAGTCAAAATAAAGATTATAGCAAAAATATATATCATGAATTAGGGTCTTTAGTCTTCGATATGCAGTTGCAGCTCAATAGCTTTTGCATTCAGATTGTGTGATCGCATCTTTTAAAGTGTTGCTGCTCTTATGTGTATATTTTTTTTATTATACCCTATCCAATATGGCGCCCAAGAAAACAAAAACTGAAAGCAAAAATGCTGATGGAAAGTACAAACGTATCACAGTAGAGGTTAAGAAAGAAATAATTGCAAAACACGACAGTGGCGTTAGTGTGTCTGACATCGCTTCGGTTTGCGAACCGAGTTCTTGAACGAATTAAGTTCATAACCCGAGGATCCACTGTATATGTCAAAGTGCACTGAAAGGGTTAAAAAAACTGATTAAAACTTTTATGATGCTTTTTTTGTTGTTGTTGAAAACACTCATTTGGCAAAAAAAAATTATGTTATTTTTTTAACATACAGAAGGTCAAAGCCAGTGTTTTTTGAAAATGCACAGTTTGCATAGTTACCTGGTGCCCATAATGGTTTCTGATCAGCTAATAGTCTACTCAACTCATTTTTATTATCGTTAATCCAGGATAATTCATAATCTGTGTATAGATCTGGTAGGCCAGCCTGAACATAGAAAAATAATAATAATAATAATAATAATAATAATAATAATAATAATAATAATAATAATAATAGATAAATAAATATATATTTTTTAAATTAATAACATATCTGTAATTTAAATCAGTTTATAATTACGAATGGATAATGGAGATTTCACATTTGCATATTATATTTTAGAGTTAATTTTGTCAAACTGAAATAGTATCAGATTTGTAGAATTTTGATGAGTTCATTTGGAAGAACATCTGCTTCAAAGCTGGAGAAAGGTACTGGAAGAAAATGGCACAGATATCACTCAGTAGATGTATGTATTAATATCTAAATATTTTCTTTGAATTTCAGTTTAAAAAAAAATCCTGATGATTTTTGTTCTGATCCAATGCTTTTAAAAGTAACACAAAACATCCTAGCACTCTGCTTTTAACATATTTAATTATATTAATTCAGTGTAGCATTTCACTCAAATCTAAGGTGTAGCACTAACTTCTAATTGCTAATTATCTTGTAAAATGTTTTTGCTGACAGTTTACTAGATATCAATATATGTGAAACATTTGCTATTTTAGATCTCATCACTGTCATGCAGAAGGGAGGGGCTGTGGGTGTAATGGCTCCATCAGGGGTGGGAGGAATTCATCTCCAAAGAGTGAAATAAAATAAATATGTTGTCCATTCTGCTCTTGATTCCTCCAAGCTGGCGCTTAAATTAGTTAATGTGGCTAATTTACATTTAATTTGAATAAAAAAATTATTTCATCAGTTTTTGCTTTTCTTACATGTTCAAGATGTCTTTCTTTTACACATTTGTCAGTACTAGCCATTGAACTTGAGTCTTGTGGACACAGTTAAAGATTTGGCCTCAGACTTCACCAAACCTCTGCATGCCACCAGATCTCCACAACTCAGAGCCATTGAACAGAAAGAAATATAGCTGAGACAGAGAAACTGTTTTTTGTTTTATTAAAGAGACAACAGAAACAAACAGATATATGGACGATATGGAGGAAGGGTGAAAAGATAAAATATTTAAATTTATTTTTATTCTTATACAATATTCTTACAGTTATTCCTTCTTTTTGTCAGTTCTGGGTATTTCTTAGTTCTCACAAAATGCAGAATACAAAATAAAACAGTTAATAATTTATTAAATTATCCTTACCTGACTGCTGAGGAACATTTTCAGAGTTATCTCCTCCTTTCCATTTTGAGCAAATTCAGGCCAGTGTTTGCATATTTTATCTTCATAACTTAATTTTCCTCTGGAAAATTAAAATGGTTTAAAAAAACCTAATAATAATAATAATAATAATAAAAAAAAAAAAAAAAAAAAAAAAAACATTGAAAGGATCCAATTCAAAACTGATTTAAAATGTGATTTATCAATATTTTGGAGTACTTATAAGATAACAGGCAAATTATAAAAGTCGAGAGCTGCTTTGATAAATTCCACTAAAAATCAGAACTTGAGATTTTGGATAAAGATTTAAACCTATTGCTGACAGATGGTATATAAAAATGGTACATAAATTATTATATGTACCATTTTTATCACTTCATTTACTCTCTCTCTCTCTCTCTCTCTCTCTCTCTCTCTCTCTCTCTCTCTCTCTCTCTCTCTCTCTCTCTCTCTCTCTCTCTCTCTCTCTCTCACCACAAAGATAGATGTAGATAGATACACATGTGTGTTTGCATGTATCTCTGTGGGTATGTACTTTTCTATATATATATATGTGTGTGTGTGTGCATGTATGTAACTCTGATACCTGTGTACCAAGTGTGCTATGACGACAGCTGATGCACTAATTGTGGTTGAGAAGAAGAAACTCAGAGTGGTTTTTTCCCAGAGTCTCCGCTCCTGAGGGTCTGCCAGCCCAGCCCACAGGTTGACAACCAGTTCTCCACGGTAATACGCAGCAAAACTTCCTCCTCGTTCTATCCCTTTCTTCAAGTTATCTCTGCAGTTAGTTTAGAATATACTATTAAATATTCTTTAAAATTAGGATTTTATGTTAAGCATCTTATAATATAATTGTTTTTAATTACTTAATTTTAAAAGTTAGTATTTGAAATCCCAATAAAAATAAAGATAAAAATAAAAATAGGATATGATTTGGGTTTTATATCATGTAGAGTACGATATTATTAGTTCTATTTAAATAATTCTGTTTGAAAGTTAATATTTTGAATCCAAATACATATAAAAATAAAATTAGGATATGAATGGGGTTTTATACGATGCAGATTATGAAATTAGTTTTATTTAGTTAATTACTTTTAACAGTTAATATTTTAAATCGAATTAAAAATAAAAATAGAATAGTTAATATTTTGAATCCATGTATATGAAAATAGAAATATAAATGGGATAATACTGAGGTGTCAAATCAGATAAACTATATTAGTTTTATTTTTTAATTCTTTTTGATAGTTAATAATCTTTTGAACTGAAATTCATGTCCATAAATTAAGAAAAAATAGGATAAAAGAAAAAGAATTATTGTAAGTATTTATTAATGTGATGCAAGAAATGAGAAACTGTTTACTTGAAAGTTTGTTCAACATATTCAAATCCTTTTTTCACATAGCCATGAAGTTTTTGTTCCTAATAAAAAAAAACAGTTATTAATAATTCATTCATTCACCTTAGGAAGAATTACAAGCTCACTTATTTCTATTTTCTTCAGAAATATATTAATACATATATAATAAAAAATTAAAATTAAAATTAAAAGGATAGGTAGGTATCAGTTATTACTGGAGTAATTTATGGCTATGTATTAAAATTATATGAAAAATAAATAAATAAATAAATAAATAAATAAATAAATAAATAAATAAATAAAATGTTCAAAAATAACAAAAGTCAAAGATATTAAAATAAAGAAACATAACTTCTTTTCAATCATCTGCTAAAATTTATTACACTCTCGAAATATTTCTATTAAAAGAATTTATCAGAGCAGTGTCAGATATTAGTTTATTTCATCTCGTATATATATTTTAAAAACTTTTTAACAATTAAATAAAGGGCCTGAAAGGACATGCATTGAGAAAGAAACAAAACCAACATATCCTCATACCCTATGTTTTATACAAATAAAACAAAAAATTCCATAATCCTCCGAATACAACATTAACAAGTATTGTAGGAGTTAAACAATAATGATAAAAAATTATTTCATAATCCTGTTAATAAAGCCTTAATGAACAATGCAATAGTATAACAATAATACATTTTTGTCCATAATCCTGTTAATAAACATTTAACAAATATTCTGTTTGTATAAGAATAATTAAAATAATTTCATTAATCCTCTTGTTAGAACATTAACAAATACTCTGTTAGTATAAAAATAATTTTGAAAAATTCCTTAATCCTCTTAATAAAACATTAATGAACACTGCAGTAGTATAACAATAATACATTTTTTCCCATCATTCTGTTAATAAAGATTTAGTAAATACTCTGCTAGGGATTGACCTCCTGTTTTTTAAGTTCATCAATACATCTGTACAGAGCTTTACATAAACTGAACCACTTTGACTGAGTAACACCAGATGTCAAGTCAAGATGGTTGGTCACGTAGGCCCATCCAACTTGGTACTTAGTGTCTGCCGCAGCGTACTGTCCTCCATATCCCCCATGTCCAAACATCTGAACAAATAAAATATTTTAAAATTTCATATATATATATTTAGGTAAAAAAAAAAACAGTTTAAGTTTTTTGTTTAATCAGTTAATAGTTATAAAACTAAGAGAAAACTATTCTGCTCTTATCATTTAAGTATATATTCCTTTTACCTCATTATCTTGACCTAGTGGAACATCCGTTTCCCAGAATTTCTGTTCCTGAAGTAATTTAGTCACGTGTGGAGAGAGAATCCTCTTTCCCTTATCATTTGACCCGTTACCTAGGATACCATGAAGCTTTGCAACAGCTTCAGCAGTTCCAACCCATGAGTAGAGCCAACCGGAAGTTCCATAAAATTTGGGTCCTGCATCACCTTTGTGTGTTAGATGTAAAAAATATATATATATATACATACATACATATACATACACATACATACTGATATTGTTGAAAAGTTATGAAAACAAATAAAATCACAACACACTTCCAAAAAACCAGTGACCCCACAGTTTACCTGACAACAGTGCATCTACTCAAAACCAAACAACAACAACAACAATAAAAAAAAAAACCAACAACAAAAAGAACAAAAAAAATAAATAAATAAAAAAAAGGAATAAAAGAAAACACAAAACAACACTATTAGAGAATTGTTGAAAAAATAATAATTTCTGTGTCTAGCTTACTCGTCTGCAGTCTCTTGGATTTCTGAAAAGGCGCTGGACCATTTTAAAGGCTTCTCTAAACCGACAATGTTTCTTAGTTTCCACTTCTTTTACCACCAATCGGTACTGCTCAGACTTTGGCAAGCCAATGTGAAAGTCTATCTCTGAATAATGTCAAACAGCTGTGAATACAGTCTAGTCAATTTTTTAAAAGGTGGTTTAATATCTCTCATCTTTGGATATATATAATAAGAAAATTGTTTCGTTGCCAATTTTATTAATTAGCAAGACATCTTTTATAAACAGCATACCAGAAACTGTGAAGCTTATTAGATTTTGTTTTTCTTATCCAGATGAAAGTTATACAGGAATTAATCTAAATATCATCTCTGATCAAAACTTCGTTTGTATGCATCAAATAATTAAAAATCGTACCGGGGTGGGGGTGGGGGCGGATTTTTGGCATACATAATCAGTGCATAACCCAACTAAAATAAAGAGGAATTAATGTAAGCAACATAGCATTAATGTGTTCAAGAAACACAATATTTTTATCACTTAAAATACAGTTTCATTCTTTATTTTTTCAATGTTTCTTTCATATTTTAAGTAAAGATTTTTATATAAAGGACCCTCTGAATTTACTTCACTAGTGTATAAATGAACATAATCTCACAATATTAGCCAGAATTATATAATATTTTATGATTTATCAAAGATTTAGTGACAAATAATATTCATTAATTTATATCAGTTTTATTATAATATAAATATTCTGGCTTACTGCAAGCAAAAAAAGAAGAACATAAAAAAAAAGAAAGTAAAAAATAAGAAAACAAATCGTTTCATAAATTCTTTGATTTGTTTGAAATGTTTTGTAAAATCGAGTTTTCTAAGAAAATACAAATTCACTTACTGAAAGGTTCAGCAATTTCTTCTTTGAAGTACTGAGACAAACTTCGATGTTTAGGGTCAGTTCTTCTCACTATCTGGTCAATGTAGAGAACAAATGTCAGTGGATTGCAGCCATGTTTTGTTCCTGTCACATGAAAGCAAATATCAGGTTCAAGATATTTATATAGATGTGAATTTACAAAACATGATTACAGATATAGTGACATACAGACATACATACATCCTGGAAATCATTTCATATGCAAAGTAATATACAACTACCATTGATTAACCCTTTCCGAGCCAAAGTTCGGT
Source organism: Chrysomallon squamiferum (assembly GCA_012295275.1). Lineage (NCBI taxonomy): Eukaryota > Metazoa > Mollusca > Gastropoda > Neomphalida > Peltospiridae > Chrysomallon > Chrysomallon squamiferum. Next base: position 27,459,672 of record CM022679.1, read on the forward strand.
GGAATGTTAAGTCATTCTTGAAACATTCTGGCATTTCAAGAGATCTTGTCAGTGGTAGTCTTCTAGCACGTTGAGATACAGTGGTACCTCGGGTTACGAACGCCTCGAAGCACGAACAAATTCGATTACCAACCGCGATCTTTGGCAATTTGTGTCTCGGTTTACGAATAATGTCCCGACTTACGAACTACAAGGACGCGCCACGAGAAGCTTTCTTTTGACGTCGGTTTTGACGTCAACATCTAGTAAAGATAAGAATAGATGCTTACGTTAAGTCTGAACTCAAAATAAAGATTATAGTATGCTCTATAGCAAAAATATATATCATGAATTAGGGCCTTTAGTCTTCGATACGCAGTTGCAGCTCAATAGCTTTTGCATTCAGATTGTGCGCTCGCATCTTTTAAAGTGTTGCTGCTCTTATGTGTATATTTTTTTATTATACCCTATCCAATATGGCGCCAAAGAAAACAAAAAATGAAAGCAAAAATGCTGATGGAAAGTACAAACTTATCACAGTAGAGGTTAAGAAAGAAATAATTGCAAAACACGACAGTGACGTTCGTGTGTCTGGTATCGCTTCGGTTTGCGAACCGAGTTCTGAAACGAATTAAGTTCATAACTCGAGGTTCCACTGTATATATCAAAGTGCACTGAAAGGGTTAAGAAAAACTTATTAAAAGTTTTATGATACTTTTTTTGTTGTTGAAAACACTCAGTCAGCAAATCAATGACATGTAGAAAACAGATATTCGGTAAATCTTTTCTTTTTTTCTTTTTAATATATACAAAGTCAGAGACAGTGTTTTTTAAATGCACAGTTTCCATAGTTACCTGGTGTCCACAATGGTTTCTTCTCAGCTAATTGTCTACTCAACTCATCTGGATTATCTCTAATGCAGGATAATTCATAATCTCTGTCTTGACCTGCTAGGCCAGCCTGAACATAGAAAATAATAATAATTATAATAATAATAATAATAATAATAATAATAATGAATAAATAAATATTTCTTTTAATTTTGTTGTTCAAGTTTCTCTAGATTTCTCCAAGCTATATATATTAATTAATGTGGCTAATTTACATTTAATTTAAAAATTTTTAAATTTCATCTGTTTTTTCTTTTCTTATATATTTAAGCTTCTTTTTCTTCTTACAGTTTCTCAATCCTAGATACTTAAGTTGAGTGTTTTGGGTAAAGTTAAAGATTTGTCCTCAGACTTCACCAAACCTCTACATGCTACTGGATCACAACAACTGTGTAAGAGCCAATGAACAGAAAGAATATAGCTGAGAAAATGTTTTTTGTTTTATTAAAGAGACAAACAGAAACAAACAGATAGACGGACAGACATGGTGGAAGGTTGAAAAAACTAAATATTTAAATACGCTTTTATTTTTGTACATCATTCTTATTATTATTCCTTCCTTCTGTCAGCTCTGTTTATTTCTCAGTTCTCACAAAATGCAGAATACAAAATAAAACAGTTAATAATTTACTAAATTATCCTTACCTCATTGCTGAGAAACCTTTTCAGAGTTATCTGCTCCTTTCCATTTTGAGCAAATTCAGGCCAGTGTTTGCATATTTTATCTTCATATCTTAAAAAATTTCTGGAAAAGTAAAATAAATATAAAAGTTGAAAAATAAGATTATCATAACTGAAAGGATCCATTTCAAAACTGTTTTAAAATGTAATTTATCAATATTTTGGAGTGAATATAAGGTAACAGATAAACTATAATAGTGTTGACATTCTTTGAAAAATTCCACTAAGAATCAGTAGTTGGGAATTTGGACAAAGATTTAAACCTATTCCTGACTAAATGTTTTAGTTTGTTATATGTACCATTTTTATCACTTTATTTATTTTTTTCTTTCCCTAAATCTCTCTCTCTCTCTCTCTCTCTCTCTCTCTCTCTCTCTCTCTCTCTCTCTCTCTCTCTCTCTCTCTCTCTCTCTCTCTCTCTCTCTCTCTCTACAAAGCTAGATGTAGATAGATACATATATGTGTGCATATATCTCTGTTTTTATATACATTTGTATATATGCGCGCGCGTGTGTGTGTATCTCTTAGTTTTTGTTTGTGTGTATGTGTAACTCTGATACCTGTCTACCAAGTGTGCTATGACGACAGCTGATGCACTTTTTGTGATTGAGAAGAAGAAACTCAGAGTGTTTTCTTCCCAGGGTCTTTGCTCCTGGGAGTCTGCTAGCCCAGCCCACAGGTTGACAACCAGTTCTCCACGGTAATACGCAGCAAAACTTCCTCCTCGTTCTTTTCCATTCTCCAAGTTATCTCTGCAGTTAGTTTAGAATATACAATAAAGTACTCTTTAAAACTGAAACATCCGTGTGCAGGAAAATATGAATAAAAATTGGATAAGATTGGTATTTTATGTTAAGCATCTTATAATATAATTAGTTTTTTAATTACTTAATTTTAAAAGTAAATATTTTTAATCCAAATAAAAATAAAGATAAAAATACAAATAGGATAAGATTTGGGTTTTATATGAAGCAAGCTATAATATAATTAGTTTTGTTTAATTAATTGTTTTTTTCTAAAATGAATATGGTAAATCAAAATAAAGATAGAAATAGGATAAGATTTGGGTTTTATATGATGTTATTAGTATTATTTAATTAATTACTTTTAACAGTTGATATTTTAAATCCAGAAAAAATTAAAAATAAATAAAATTGGGGTTTTATACGATGAAACTATGATATTATTAGTTTTATTTAGTTAATTATTTTTAACAGTTAATATTTTAAATCGAAATAAAAATAAAAATAGAATATGATTGAAGTTTTAGATAATGTAGAATATGATATTATTAATTTTATTTAAATAATTATTTTTTAAAATGAATATTTTGAATCCAAGTATATGAAAAGAAAAATATAAATGGGATAATAAAGAGGTGTCAAATCAGATAAACTATATTATTTTTATTTTTAAATTGTTTTTGATAGTTAATAACCTTTTGAACTGAAATTCATGTCCATAAATATAAAAAAGGGGTTTAAAAAACAACAGAATTAGTGTAAATATAGATAAATATGATGCAACAAATCGAGAACTGTTTACTTGAAAGTTTGTTCAACATCTTCAAATCCTTCTTTCACATCGCCATGAAGTTGTTTTTCCTGAATTAAAACAGATATTAATAATTCATTCATTCACCTTAGAAAGAATTACAATAGTCCCTTATTTCTGTTTTGTTCAGAAGTTTAACAATCAGTATGTAAGAAAAAAATAATAAGAATAATAAAAAAAATTAGGTAGTCATGTTAATGTTGTTAATGTCTTGAGTAGTTTATGGCTATGTATTAAAATTATATGAAAAATTCCATAATCCTCCAAATAAAAATTTAACAAATATTGTAGTAGTTAAGCAATAATGATAATAAAAAGATATTTCATAATCCTCTTAATAAAGCTTGAACCAACCCTGCAGTAGTATAACAATAATTGAATTTTCCCCATTATCCTGTTAAAATTTAACAGACACTCTGTTAGTATAAAAATAATTTTAAAAGTTTCATTAATCCTCTTACTAAAACGTTAATGAACACTGCAGTTGTATAATAATAATAATTGTTTTTCCATAATTCTGTTAATAAAAATATAGCAAATACTCTGCTAGCGATTGACCTCCTGTTTTTTAATACATCTGTACAGAGCTTTACATGTCCTGAACCACTTTGACTGAGTAACATCAGATGTCAAGTCAAGATGGTTGGTCACGTAGGCCCATCCAACTTGGTACTTAGTGTCTGCCGCAGCGTACTGTCCTCCATATCCCCCATGCCCAAACATCTGAACAAATAAAATATTTTAAAATTTCATATATATATATTTAGGTAAAAAAACAGTTTAAGTTTTTTGTTTAATCAGTTAATAGTTATAAAACTAAGAGAAGACTGTTCTGCTCTCATAATTTAAGTATATGTTCCTTTTACCTTATTATCTTGATCTAGTGGAACATCCGTTTCCCAGAACATGTGTTCCTGAAGTAATTCAGTCACCTCTGCAGAGAGAATACTCCGTCCCTTATCATCTGACCCGTTACCTAGGATACCATGAAGCTTAGCAACAGCTTCAGCTGTTCCAATCCCATGAGAGGAGCCAAGTGGAAGTTCCATAAAGTCTGGATCCTGCATCATCAGAGTCTGTTGGTTGTAAACAGAAGAAATGTAAAATCACAGAGTTCTGTATAAGGTTACATATCAGAATATATATATATATATATAAACATTTTGATATGTAATGTACATAGCAATCTTTTGTATGATCACGATATAGATATTTAATTCTTTTCCAAACAGTTATTAAAACAAATAAAATCATGACACACTTCAAAAAGAAAAAGAATGATGACACCATCATTGATCTGACTGAACTGCATCTATTTGTATTGAAAAATGGAATAACTTCTGTGTGTAACTTACCCGTCTGGAGTCTCTTGGATCTCCGAAAATTTGCATGACGGTGTTTGTATCGCCTTTGAAGTCTTCGCTAATTTTCTCAGTCTCTATCTTCAACTGAGTCACTCGATGCTGTTCAGAGTTTGGCAAGCCAATGTGAAAGTCTATGTCTGTATAATGTGAAATAGCTGTGAATACAGTCTAGTTCATTGTTTTGAAAGTTTCTTTGACTGTTATAGATTGTGAATTAAAAAGAGCATTGAATACATTTCAGTTGTTGAAAGATAATTTGATTATTATATTAAAATAGCATTGAATGCAGTCTAGTTCATTTTATTAAAAATTTATTTAATTGCTGTAGACTGGGACAATTAAAAGAGCAGAAATTTCAGTCTTGTTCAATCTTGTTAAATTATATATATTTTTGAACACACATTGTAAATATTATAAGAATGATTTAGTCAATATTTGTTTAATATCAATCATATATTATATGTATAGATAGCTAGATATATCTATATCTATGAGAAGAAAAATGTTTCATTGCTATTTTTATTAGACATCAAAGGATCTTTTATAAACAGTTTTACCAGAAAAAGCAAAAACATGTTAGATTTTTTTTCTTATCTGATAAATGTTACACAATCAGTGCCTACCCGGACTAATAACAAAACTAAAAAAAAAAAGGAGTTAATGGAAATAGCACAACATTAATGTGTTTAAGAAACACAATATTTTTATCACTTTAACAGATTTTCATTCTTTATTTTTTATTGTTTGTTTCACATTTTAAGTAAAGATGAAATGTATATCAAGAACCATCTGAATTTACTTCACTAGTGTATAAATGAACAGAATCTCACAATATTTGCCAAAATTATATAAGTTAATCCTTTATGATTTACAAAAAAGATGAAGCAATAAATAATATTCATTCAAATATCTGAACTTTATTGTAATATACATATTCTGACTTACTGAAAGCAAAATAACAAGAATAATAATAAGAAGAAGAACAGAAAATACATCTTTGCATAATTTCTTAGTTTTATTTCAAAATTTTTGTAAAATCACGTTTTTGTAATAAAAATCAAAATTCACTTACTGAAAGGCTCAGCAATTTCTTCTTTGAAGTACTGAGACAAACTTCGATGTTTTGGGTCAGTTCTTCTCACTATCTGGTCAAGGTAGAGGGCAAGTTCCAGTGGATGGTAGCCATGTTTTGTTCCTGTCACAGTGAAAACAAATATCAGCATCAATGTATACAGATGTGAATTCAGAAATATGATTACAGAACCAGTAACATACAAACATACATACATCCTGGAAATCATTTAATATACAAAGTAATATACAGCTACCATTGATTAACCCTTTCTGAGCCAAAGTTCGGTGCAAGACATACTTCCCTGTGCCAGGTATTTTGGGGAAACTTATATCTGGGCTTAATTTAAATTAGTGTGTTAAGTCATTCTTGGAGCATTCTGTCATTTCAAGAGATCTTATCAGTAGCAATCTTCTTCCCTGTCGAGATACAGTGGAATGTTGGGTTACGAACTCCTCGAAGAACAAATAAATCGAATTACGAACCGTTATCTTTGGCATTTTTTGTCTCGGTTTACGAATAATTTCCCGAGTTAGGAACGTCGGTTTTGACGTGAACATCTAGTAAAGATAAGAATTGTTACGTTGAGATCGAGGTAAGGATTATAGGTATGCCCTATAGGAAATATATGTCATGAATTAGGGCCTTAAGTCTTCGATACGCAGTTTCAGCTCATCAGCTTTTGCATCGACATTGTGCGCTCACATCTTTTAAAGTGTTGCTGCTCTTATGTGCATATTTTTTATTATATCTATCCAATATGGCGCCCAAGAAAAGAAAAAGTGAAAGCGATAGTGCTGTTGGAAAGTATAAACTTATCACAGCGGAGGTTAAGAAAAAATAATTGCAAAACATGCGAGTGGCGTTCGTGTGTCTGACATCACTTTGGTTTACGTACAGTTCGGTTTAAGAACCAAATCCTGGAACGAATTGAGTTAGTAACCCGAGGTTCCACTGCATATATCAAACTGCACTGAAAGGGTTAAAACAAAATTAAAACTTTAATAATACTATTTTTGTTGAAAACACTCACTTCTACTTTGTTGTAAAACTGTCACTCAAGATATTTCTTTCCTCTCACTGATAACAGACATTCGGGATAAAAAAATTGATTTTTTTTTAATATACACAAAGCCAAAGTGAGTGTTTTTTTTGTTGTTTTTTTAAATGCACAGTTTCCATAGTTACCTGGTGTCAACAATGGTTTCTTCTCAGCTAATTGTCTACTCAACTCATCTGGATTATCTCTAATCCAGGATAATTCATAATCTGTGTGTAGATCTGGCAGGCCAGACTGAACCTAGAAAATATAATAATAATAATAATAATAATAATAACAATAATAATGCTACTACTATTAGTATTACCACTACTATAATTACAGCTACTACTACTGCTACTACTATTACTACTACTACTATGTCTGCTACTACTACTACTACTACAACTATTACCACTACTACTACTATTACTACTATTACTACTACTATTAATAATAAAATACCAATAATAAAACATTATTTCTTTTAATTTTGTTGTTCAAGCTGCTCTAGATTCCTGCAAGATAGCACTTAAATTAAGTAATGTGGATAATTTATATTTAAATTGAATAAAATTTTGTATTTCATCTGGTTTTTTCTCTTGTCTTACATATTTAACATGTGTTTTTTTTTTTTCCATTTTTTTTTTTGTTTGTTTTTTTTTTTGTTTTTTTTACACATTTCTCAGTTCTAGATCCTTAACTTGAGTGTTATGGGAAAAGTTAAAAGTTTGGCCTCAGACTTCACCAAACTTCTACATGTCACTGAATCACAACAAATGTGTAAGAGTCAATGAACAGAAAGAATATAGCTGAGACAGAGAAACTGTTTTTTGTTTTATTAAAGAGACAAACAGAAACAAACAGATAGACGGACAGATATGGTGGACGGTTGAAAAGACAAAATATTTAAATTTACTTTTATTTTTATACAACATTCTTATTATTATTCCTTCCTCTTGTCAGTTCTGTGTATTTCTCAGTTCATAGAAGAGGCAGCATACAAAATAAAACAATCAATATTTTACTAAATTATCCTTACCTGATTGCTGAGAAACTTTTTCAGAGTTATCTCCTCCTTTCCATTTTGAGCAAATTCAGGCCAGTGTTTGCATATTTTGTCTTCATAACTTAAAAATCCTCTGGAAAAGTAAAATAAATATAAAAGTTGAAAAATAAATTATAACTGAAAGGATCCATTTCAAACTGATTTAAAACATAATTTATCAATATTTTGGAGTGCTTATAAGATAACAGGCAATCTATAAAGAACTGGTTTGAAAAATTCCACTAAGAATCACAATTTGAGATTTTGAATAAAGATTTAAAACTATTGCTGACTAAATGATTTAGATTATTTATTATATTTTTTACAATTTTTGCCACTTTATTTACTCTCTCTCTCTCTCTCTCTCTCTCTCTCTCTCTCTCTCTCTCTCTCTCTCTCTCTCTCTCTCTCTCTCTCTCTCTCTCTCTCTCTCTCTCTCTCTCTCTCTCTCTGTACAAAGAGATATGAAGATAGATATAGATGTGTGTGTTTGTCTCTTTGTTTGAGTGTGTTTGTGTGTAAGTGTAACTCTGATACCTGTCTACCAAGTGTGCTATGACAACAGCTGATGCACTTTTGTGGTTGAGAAGAAGAAACTCAGAGTGTTTTTTTCCCAGAGTCTCCGCTCCTGAGGGTCTGCCAGCCCAGCCCACAGGTTGACAACCAGTTCTCCACGGTAATACGCAGCAAAACTTCCTCCTCGTTCTTTCCCTTTCTTCAAATTATCTCTGCAGTTAGTTTAGAATATACTATAAAATTTTCTTTCAAATTGACAGATTCGTTCACAGTAAAGTATAAATGAAGATTGGATAAGATTGTGCTTTTATGTTAAGCATCCTATAATATAATTAGTTTTATTTTAAATACTTTTTTAAAACTTATTATTTTAAATCCATTTAAAAATAAAAATAAAAATAAAATTACAATGAAATTGGGGTTTTATACGATGCACAGTATGATATTATTAGTTTTGTTCAGTTAATTGTTTTAACAGTTAATATTTTAAATCGAAATAAAAAGTTAGAAATAGAATATGATAAGACTTTTATATAATGTAGAGTAAGAGATTATTAATTTTATTTAAATAATTATTTTTAAAAGTGAATATTCTGAATCGATGTATATGTAAACAAACATGTAAATGGGATAATAATGAGGTATCAAATCAGATAGACAATATAAGTTTTATATTTAAATTCTTTTTTAAAGTTAACAACCTTTTGAACTAAAACTCATGTGAATAAATTAAAAAGACCAGGAAAAAAAAAAAAAAAAATCGCATAATATAGATTAATGTGATGCAAGAAATGAGAGACTGTTTACTTGAAAATTTGTTTAACATCTTCAAATCCTTTTTTCACATAACCATGAAGTTCTTTTTCCTAATAAAAAACAAATGTTAATAATTCATTCATTCACCTTAGAAATCAGTACAAGGTCACTTATTTCAGAAATATATTAATGAATATGTAATAAAAAAAACAATAGTAAAAATTGAAAAAAGGTATGTATCAATTATTGATCTCTGGAGTAATTTATGGCTATGTATTAAAATTATATGAAAGAAAAAATGTTTAAAATTAACAAAAGTGAAAGATATTAAAATAAAGAAAAATAATTTCTTTTCAGTCATCTGCTAAAATTTATTACACTCACGAAATATTTCTATTAATAGAATTTACCAGAGTAATGTTAGATATTAGTTTATTTGATCTCATATATATATATATATATATTTTAAAAACTTTTTAACAATTAAATAAAGGGCCTGAAAGGATATGTATAAGGAAACAAACAAAACTCGTACCCAATTATTGATAGAAAAAACAAAAAATTCCATTATTCTCCGAAGAAACATTTAACAAAAATTTAACAAATTTATCATAGTTAAGAAATAATAATAATAAAAGATATTTCATAATCCTCTTAGTTCAGCTTAAATCAACACTGCAGTATTATAACAATAATACATTCCTTCCCAGTATCCTGTTAATAAACATGTAACAGATACTCTTTTAGTATAAAAATAATTTTAAAAATTTCGGTAATCCTCTTAGTGAAACGTTAATGAACACTGGAGTAGTATAAAAATAATAATTGTTTTTCCATAATTTTGTTAATAAAAAATTAGCAAATAATCTGCTAGCGATTGACCTCGGATTTTTTGAGTTCATCAATGCATCTGTACAGAGCTTTACATGTCCTGAACCACTTTGACTGAGTAACACCAGATGTCAAGTCAAGATGGTTGGTCACGTAGGCCCATCCAACTTGGTATTTAGTGTCTGCCGCAGCGTACTGTCCTCCATATTCCCCATGTCCAAACATCTGAAAAAATAAAATATTTTAAAATTTCATATATATATATATATATATATATATGTGTGTGTATATATTGAACATAAACAAAAGTAATAGAATAAAAAATGAAAAAGTAGTTTAATGAGTTAAGATTTCGATAATTTACGTAAGTAATCACATTAAGTTTTTTGTTTAATGAGTTAATAGTTATAAAACTAAGAGAAGATAATTCTACTCTCATAATTTAAGTATATGTTCCTTTTACCTTAGTATCTTCATCTAGTGGAACATCCGTTTCCCAGAACAACGGATCCTGAAGTAATTTAGTCACCTGCGGAGAGAGAATCCTCCTTCCTTTATCATCTGACCCATTACCTAGGAAACCATGAAGCTTAGCAACAGCTTCAGCAGTTCCAATCCCATGAGAGGAGCCAAGTGGAAGTTCCATAAAGTCTGGATCCTGCATCATCAGAGTCTGTTGGTTGTAAACAGAAGAAATGTAAAATAACACAGTTCTGTATAAGGTTACATATCAGAATATATATATATATTTTGATATTTAATGTACATAGCAATCTTTTGTATGATTTCTATATAGATATTTAATTCTTTTTCAAACAGTTATTAAAACAAATAAGATCATGACACAGTTCAAAAAGAAAAAGAACGGTGACACCATCATTGATCTGACTAAACTGCATCTACTCAAAGAAGAAAAGAAAAACATTATTTGACTTTTGTTGAAAAATAGAATAACTTCTGTGTGTAACTTACCTGTCTGGAGTCCCTTGGATCTCCGAAAATTTGCATGATGGCGTATTTGTATCGCCTTTGACGTGTTCGCTAATTTTCTCACCTTCTACCTTCAACCGAGTGACTCGATGCTGCTCAGAGTTTGGCAAGCCAATGTGAAAGTCTATGTCTGTATAATGTGAAATGGCTGAGAATACAGTCTAGTTAAATTTTTTAAAAGATTCTTTGACTGTTCTAGATTGTGAATTTAAAAGAGCATTGAATACATTTCAGTTGTTGAAAGATAATTTGATTATTATATTAAAATAGCATTGAATGCAGTCTAGTTCATTTTATTAAAAATTTATTTAATTGCTGTAGACTGGGGCAATTAAAAGAGCAGAAATTACAGTCTTGTTCAATCTTTAAATTAGATAGTTTTTTGGACACACATTGTAAATATCATAAGAAGGATTTCGTCAATATTTATTTAATATCAATCATATATTATATATACAGACAGCTCGATAGATAGATATATCTATATCTACAAGAAGAAAAATGTTTCATTGCTATTTTTATTAGTTAACAAGGAATCTTTTATAAACAGTTTTACCAGAAAAAGCAAAAGATGTTAGCTGTATTATTTCTTGTCTGATAAATGTTACACAATCAGTGCCTACCTGGACTAATAACAAAACTAAAACAAAAAGGAATTAACGGAAATAGCATAACATTAATGTGTTCAAGAAGCACAGTAGTTTTATCACTTAAACACAGTTTCATTCTTTACTTTTTATTTTTTGTTTAATATTTTAATTAAAGATGAAATGTATATCAAGAACCATCTGAATTTACTTCACTAGTGTATAAATGAACAGAATCTCACAATATTTGCCAAAATTACATAAGTTAATCCTTTATGATTTACAAAAAAGATGTACCGATAAATAATACTCATTAAAATATCTGAACTTTATTGTAATAAAAATATTCTGGCTTACTGAAACCAAAATAACAAGAATAAGAAGAACAATAACAACAAATACAACTTTTCATAAATACTTTGGTTTATTTCAAATGTTTTGTACAATAAAGTTTTTGTAAAAGAGATAAAAATTCACTTACTGAAAGGCTCAGCAATTTCTTCTTTGAAGTACTGAGACAAACTTCGATGTTTTGGGTCAGTTCTTCTCACTATCTGGTCAAGGTAGAGGGCAAGTTCCAGTGGATGGTAGCCATGTTTTGTTCCTGTCACAGTGAAAACAAATATCAGCATCAATATATTTATATTGATGTGAATTCAGAAACATGATTACAGAACCAGTAACATACAAACATACATACATCCTGGAAATCATTTAATATACAAAGTAATATACAACTACCATTGATTAACCCTTTCTGAGCCAAAGTTCGGTGCAAGACATACTTCCCTGTGCCAGGTATTTTGGGGAAACTTATATCTGGGCTTAATTTAAATTAGTGTGTTAAGTCATTCTTGGAGCATTCTGTCATTTCAAGAAATCTTGTCGGTAGCAATCTTCTTCCCTGTCGAGATACAGTGGAACGTCGGGTTACGAACGCCTCGAAGAACAAATAAATCGAATTACGAACCGTTATCTTTTGTTTTTTTGTCTCGGTTTACGAATAATTTCCCGAGTTGGGAACTATAGCGACGCGCCACGACAATATTTCTTTTGACGTCGGATTTGACGTCAACATCTAGTAAAGATAAGAATAGATACTTACGTTAAGACCAAGGTCTAAATGAGGATTATAGTATAGCTTAATATCAAATATATGTCATGAATTAGGGCCTTTAGTCTTCGATACGCAGTTTCAGCTCATTAGCTTTTGCATTGACATTGTAAGCTCTCTTCTTTTAAAGCGTTGCTGCTCTTATGTGTATATTTTTTATTATATCTATCCAATATGGCGCCCAAGAAAACAAAAAGTGAAAGCGATAGTGCTGTTGGAAAGTATAAACGTATCACAGCAGAGGTTAAGAAAAAATAATTGCAAAACATGCGAGTGGCGTTCGTGTGTCTGACATCACTTTGGTTTATGTACAGTTCGGTTTAAGAACCAAATCCTGGAACGAATTGAGTTAGTAACCCGAGGTTCCACTGCATATATCAAACTGCACTGAAAGGGTTAAAACAAAATTAAAACTTTCATAATACTATTTTTGTTGAAAACACTCACTTCTACTTTGTTGTAAAACTGTCACTCAAGATATTTCTTTCCTCTCACTGATAACAGACATTCGGGATAAAAAAATTGAATTTTTTTAATATACACAAAGCCAAAGTGAGTTTTTTTTTTTTTTTTTTTTTTTAAATGCACAGTTTCCATAGTTACCTGGTGTCAACAATGGTTTCTTCTCAGCTAATTGTCTACTCAACTCATCTGGATTATCTCTAATCCAGGATAATTCATAATCTGTGTCTAGATCTGGTAGGCCAGACTGAACCTAGAAAATATAATAATAATAATAATAATAATAATAATAATAACAATAATAATGCTACTACTATTAGTATTACCACTACTATAATTACAGCTACTACTACTGCTACTACTATTACTACTACTACTATGTCTGCTACTACTACTACTACTACAACTATTACCACTACTACTACTATTACTACTATTACTACTACTATTAATAATAAAATACCAATAATAAAACATTATTTCTTTTAATTTTGTTGTTCAAGCTGCTCTAGATTCCTGCAAGATAGCACTTAAATTAAGTAATGTGGATAATTTATATTTAAATTGAATAAAGTTTGTATTTCATCTGGTTTTTTCTCTTGTCTTACATATTTAAGATGTGTTTTTTTTTTTTTTCTTTTTTTTTTTTTTTTTTTTTTTTTTTTTTTTTTAACACATTTCTCAGTATTAGATCCTTAACTTGAGTGTTATGGGAAAAGTTAAAAGTTTGGCCTCAGACTTCACCAAACTTCTACATGTCACTGAATCACAACAAATGTGTAAGAGTCAATGAACAGAAAGAATATAGCTGAGACAGAGAAACTGTTTTTTGTTTTATTAAAGAGACAAACAGAAACAAACAGATAGACGGACAGATATGGTGGACGGTTGAAAAGACAAAATATTTAAATTTACTTTTATTTTTATACAACATTCTTATTATTATTCCTTCCTCTTGTCAGTTCTGTGTATTTCTCAGTTCATAGAAGAGGCAGTATACAAAATAAAACAATCAATATTTTACTAAATTATCCTTACCTGATTGCTGAGAAACTTTTTCAGAGTTATCTCCTCCTTTCCATTTTGAGCAAATTCAGGCCAGTGTTTGCATATTTTGTCTTCATAACTTAAAAATCCTCTGGAAAAGTAAAATAAATATAAAAGTTGAAAAATAAATTATAACTGAAAGGATCCATTTCAAACTGATTTAAAACATAATTTATCAATATTTTGGAGTGCTTATAAGATAACAGGCAATCTATAAAAGTCGAGAACTGGTTTGAAAAATTCCACTAAGAATCACAACTTGAGATTTTGAATAAAGATTTAAAACTATTGCTGACTAAATGATTTAGATTATTTATTATATGTACAATTTTTGCCACTTTATTTATTTCTCTCTCTCTCTCTCTCTCTCTCTCTCTCTCTCTCTCTCTCTCTCTCTCTCTCTCTCTCTCTCTCTCTCTCTCTCTCTCTCTCTCTCTCTCTCTCTGTACAAAGAGATATGAAGATAGATATAGATGTGTGTGTTTGTCTCTTTGTTTGAGTGTGTTTGTGTGTAAGTGTAACTCTGATACCTGTCTACCAAGTGTGCTATGACAACAGCTGATGCACTTTTTGTGGTTGAGAAGAAGAAACTCAGAGTGTTTTTTTCCCAGAGTCTCCGCTCCTGAGGGTCTGCCAGCCCAGCCCACAGGTTGACAACCAGTTCTCCACGGTAATACGCAGCAAAACTTCCTCCTCGTTCTTTCCCTTTCTTCAAATTATCTCTGCAGTTAGTTTAGAATATACTATAAAATTTTCTTTCAAATTGACAGATTCGTTCACAGTAAAGTATAAATGAAGATTGGATAAGATTGTGCTTTTATGTTAAGCATCCTATAATATAATTAGTTTTATTTTAAATACTTTTTTAAAACTTATTATTTTAAATCCATTTAAAAATAAAAATAAAAATAAAATTACAATGAAATTGGGGTTTTATACGATGCACAGTATGATATTATTAGTTTTGTTCAGTTAATTGTTTTAACAGTTAATATTTTAAATCGAAATAAAAAGTTAGAAATAGAATATGATAAGACTTTTATATAATGTAGAGTAAGAGATTATTAATTTTATTTAAATAATTATTTTTAAAAGTGAATATTCTGAATCGATGTATATGTAAACAAACATGTAAATGGGATAATAATGAGGTATCAAATCAGATAGACAATATAAGTTTTATATTTAAATTCTTTTTTAAAGTTAACAACCTTTTGAACTAAAACTCATGTGAATAAATTAAAAAGAAAAAAAAAAAAAAAAAATCGCATAATATAGATTAATGTGATGCAAGAAATGAGAGACTGTTTACTTGAAAATTTGTTTAACATCTTCAAATCCTTTTTTCACATAACCATGAAGTTCTTTTTCCTAATAAAAAACAAATGTTAATAATTCATTCATTCACCTTAGAAATCAGTACAAGGTCACTTATTTCAGAAATATATTAATGAATATGTAAAAAAAAAACAATAGTAAAAATTGAAAAAAGGTATGTATCAATTATTGATCTCTGGAGTAATTTATGGCTATGTATTAAAATTATATGAAAGAAAAAATGTTTAAAATTAACAAAAGTGAAAGATATTAAAATAAAGAAAAATAATTTCTTTTCAGTCATCTGCTAAAATTTATTACACTCACGAAATATTTCTATTAATAGAATTTACCAGAGTAATGTTAGATATTAGTTTATTTGATCTCATATATATATATATATATATTTTAAAAACTTTTTAACAATTAAATAAAGGGCCTGAAAGGATATGTATAAGGAAACAAACAAAACCAATATATACTCGTACCCAATTATTGATAGAAAAAACAAAAAATTCCATTATTCTCCGAAGAAACATTTAACAAAAATTTAACAAATTTATCATAGTTAAGAAATAATAATAATAAAAGATATTTCATAATCCTCTTAGTTCAGCTTAAATCAACACTGCAGTATTATAACAATAATACATTCCTTCCCAGTATCCTGTTAATAAACATTTAACAGATACTCTGTTAGTATAAAAATAATTTTAAAAATTTCGGTAATCCTCTTAGTGAAACGTTAATGAACACTGGAGTAGTATAAAAATAATAATTGTTTTTCCATAATTTTGTTAATAAAAAATTAGCAAATAATCTGCTAGCGATTGACCTCGGATTTTTTGAGTTCATCAATGCATCTGTACAGAGCTTTACATGTCCTGAACCACTTTGACTGAGTAACACCAGATGTCGAGTCAAGATGGTTGGTCACGTAGGCCCATCCAACTTGGTACTTAGTGTCTGCCGCAGCGTACTGTCCTCCATATCCCCCAAGTCCAAACATCTGAACAAATAAAATATTTTAAAATTTCGTATACATATATTTAGGTAAAAAAAAACAGTTTAAGTTTTTTGTTTAATCAGTTAATAGTTATAAAACTAAGAGAAGACTGTTCTGCTCTCATCATTTAAGTATATGTTCCTTTTACCTTATTATCTTGATCTAGTGGAACACCCGTTTCCCAGAACATGTGTTCCTGAAGTAATTTAGTCACATGAGGAGAGAGAATCCTCCTTCCCTTATCATCTGACCCGTTAACTAGGATACCATGAAGCTTAGCAACAGCTTTCGCAGTTCCAATCCCATGAGAGGAGCCAAGTGGAAGTTCCATAAAGTTTGGATCCTGCACCACCTCTGTCTGTTGGTTGTAGATGATAGCAAAAAAAAAGTAAAATCACAGAGTTCTGTATAAGGTTACATGTCAGAATATATATATATATATATAAACATTTTGATATGTAATGTACATAGCAATCTTTTGTATGATCACAATATAGATATTTAATTCTTTTTCCAACAGTTATTAAAACAAATAAAATCAGGACAGAGTTAAAAAAAGAAAAAAAAAGAATGATGACACCACGATTGATCTGACTAAACTGCATCTACTCAAAGAAGAAAAGAAAAACATTATTTGACTTTTTTTGAAAAACAGAATAACTTCTGTGTGTAACTTACTCGTCTGGAGTCTGTTGGATCTCTGAAAATTTGCATGATGGCGTTTTGATCTTGTTTAAGGTCTTCGTTAGTTTTCGCAGGTTTCATGTGTAAGCTCGTCACTCGATACTTCTCAGATTTTGGCAAGCCAATGTGAAAGTTTATGTCTGTATAATGTCAAACACGCTGTGAATACAGTCTAGGTAATTTTTTTAAAAGGTTGTTTGACTGTTACAGATTGTGAATTTAAAAGAGTATTGAATACAGCTGAATTTTTGAAAGGTAGTTTTATTATTATATTAAAAGAACATTCATTGCCGAGTACTTCATTTTGTTTTTTAATTTATTTAATTGATATCGATTGAGACTATTAAAAAAACACTGACTACAGTCTAGTTCAGTCTTTAAATTAAATAGTTATTTTAACACAGATTGTATATATCAAAAAAAAAAGAAATAATCCATAATTATTTAATATCAATCATCTGCATGTGGTTATATATATATATATAGATATAGATATAGATATAGATAGATAGATAGATAGATAGATAGATAGATAGATAGATGTATATCTACAAAAAGAAACATGTTTCATTGCTATTTTTGTTATTTAGTAAGGTATCTTTTATAAACATCTTCACCAGAAAAATAAAAACATATTCGTTTTAGTTTTTCTTATGTGATACACGTTACATAATCAGTGCCTACCTGGACTAATAACAAAACTAAAATAAAGAGGAATTAATGGAAATAGCACAACATTAATGTGTTCTAGAAACACAATATTTTTATCACTTAAATACAGTTTCATTCTTAATTTTTTTATTGTTTGTTTCATATTTTAAGTAAAAATGACCCTCAAGGACCCTCTGAACTGACTTCACTAGTGTATAAATGAACATAATCTCAAAACATTAGCCCGAATTATATAAGTTAATCCTTTATGAATTACAAAAGATGTAGTGATAAATAATATTCATCAAATTATCTGAACTTTATTATAATGTAAATATTCTGGCTTACTGAAAGCGAAACAACAAGAAGAACAAGCTAAGAAAGAAAGAAAGAAACAAAAAAACATAAAATAATTTTAAAAAATTCTTCTGAAAAATTGTTTGGTTTGTTTCATCTGTATTGTAAACTCAAGAATTTAGAAAGAAAGAAAAATAATTCACTTACTGAAAGGTTCAGCAATTTCTTCTTTGAAGTACTGAGACAAACTTCGATGTTCTGGGTCAATTCTTCTGACTATCAGATCAAGATAAATGCCAAATGTTAGTGGATGGTAGCCATGTTTTGTTCCTGTCACAGAGAAAGCAAGTATCAGGATCAATATATTTATATGTGAATTCACAAACACGATTACAGACACAGTAACATACAGACATACATACATCCTGGAAATCATTTAATATGCAAAGTAATATACAACTACATTTGATTAACCTTTTCAAAACCAAAGTTTGGTGCAACACATATTTCCCACTGCCAGGTATTTTGGGGAAAATTATATTCGGGTTTAATTTAAGTTACTGCGTTCAGACATGATGAAAATATTCTGGTATTTTAAGCTATCTTGTCAGTGGCAATCTTCTAGCACGTTGAGATACATCTCAAACTGTAGTGAAGGGTTAAGAAATGGAAGCTTTTATATTCCTTTTTTTAAACGCTCACTTAGCAAATCAAGATGATTTTTTTGAATAATTAATATGTGAATAACGGATATTAGGTAAATTTTTATTTTTATTTCTTGATATATGCAAAGACAAAGCCAGTGTTTTAAAATAATGCACAGTTACCATAGTTACCTGGTGTCCACAATGGTTTCTGATCAGCTAATAGTCTACTTAACTCATGTGGATTATCTCTAATCCAGGATAATTCATAATCTCTGTCTAGATCTGGTAGGCCAGCCTGAACATAAAAAAAAAAAAAAATATTAATAAATAATTATAATAAAAAAAAAGAAAAAAAAAGAAAAGAAATACAATTTCTAAATAATAACATATCTGCAATTTGAATCAGTTTTTAATTAAGAATGAATTGTGTAGTTTTCACATTTGCATATTATATTTTAGTGTTAGTTTTTCAAGATGAAATAGTATCGGACTTGTAGAATTGATTCAGTGTAGCATTTCATTGACTTCCAGGGTGTAGCACTAACTTCTAATTGCTAATTATCTTGTAAAATGTTTTTGTTGACAGTTTACTAGATATCATTATATGTGAAACATTTGCTATTTTAGATCTCATCACTGTCATGCAGAAGGGAGGGGTTATGGGTGTAACGGCTCCATCAGGGGGTGGGGCATTCATCCAAAGAGTGAAATAAATTTGTTGTTCAAGCTAATGTGGCTAATTTATATTTAATTTGAACAAAACATTTAGCTGATGTGTTTTTTGCTTTTCCAACATATTTAAGATGTTTTGTTTTACACATTTCTCAGTACTCTGTCAGTTCTGTGTATTTCTCAGTTCATAGAAAAGGTAGAATACAAACAGTTAATAATTTACTAAATTATCCTTACCTGATTGTTGAGGAACATTTTCAGAGTTATCTCCTCCTTTCCGTTTTGAGCAAATTCAGGCCAGTATTTGCATATTTTATCTTCATAATTTAACTCTCCTCTGGAAAATTAAAATATATTAAAAGAAAACTAATAATAATAAAAGTAAAATAAATATAAAAATTGAAAAATAAATTATAACTGAAAGGATCGATTTCAAACTGATTTAAAATGTAATTTATCAATATTTTGGACTGCATATAAGGTAACAGGCAAACTATAAAAGTCGAGACCTGCTTTGAAAAATTTCACTAAGAATCAGAACTTGAGATTTTGAATGAAGAGTTAAACCTATTGATAACTAAATGTTCTAGATTATTATATGTACCATTTTTATCAGTTCATTTACTCTCTCTCTCTCTCTCTCTCTCTGGATTGATCGACACAAAGATAGATGTAGATAGATTCATATGTGTGTATGCATGTATCTCTGTGGGTATGTACTTTTGTATGTGTGTGCGTGTGCGCGCGTCTGTGTATGTGTGTGTGTGTGTGTGTGTTTGTATGTGTGTGCGTGTATGTAACTCTGATACCTGTCTACCAAGTGTGCTATGACAACAGCTGATGCACTTTTTGTGGCTGAGAAGAAGAAACTCAGAGTGTTTTTTTCCCAGGGTCTCCGCTCCTGAGGGTCTGCCAGCCCAGCCCACAGGTTGACAACCAGTTCTCCACGGTAATACGCAGCAAAACTTCCTCCTCGTTCTTTTCCATTCTTCAAGTTATCTCTGCAGTTAGTTTAGAATATACAATAAAGTACTCTTTAAAACTGAAACATCTGTGTGCAGGAAAATATGAATAAAGATTGCATAAGATTGGGGTTTTATGTTAAGCATCTTATAATATAATTAGTTTTTTAATTACTTAATTTTAAAAGTAAATATTTTTAATCCAAATAAAAATAAAGATAAAAATACAAATAGGATAAGATTTGGGTTTTATATGAAGCAAGCTATAATATAATTAGTTTTGTTTAATTAATTGTTTTTTTCTAAAATGAATATTTTAAATCGAAATAAAGATAGAAAAAGGATAAGATTTGGGTTTTATATGATGTTATTAGTTTTGTTTAATTAATTACTTTTAACAGTTGATATTTTAAATCCAGAAAAAATAAATAAAATTGGGGTTTTATAAGATGAAACTATGATATTATTAGTTTTATTTAGTTAATTATTTTTAACAGTTAATATTTTAAATCGAAATAAAAATAAAAATAGAATATGATTGGCGTTTTAGATAATGTAGAATATGATATTATTAATTTTATTTAAATAATTATTTTTTAAAATGAATATTTGAATCCATGTATATGAAAAGAAAAATATAAATGGGATAATAAACAGGTTTGACTACAGATGTTTGTAAATTTCGTATACAGATAAACTATATTATTTTTATTTTTAAATTTTTTTGATAGTTAATAACCTTTTGAACTGAAATTCATGTCCATAAATATAAAAAGGGTTTTAAAAAACAACAGAATTAGTGTAAATATAGATAAATATGATGCAACAAATCGAGAACTGTTTACTTGAAAGTTTGTTCAACATCTTCAAATCCTTCTTTCACATCGCCATGAAGTTGTTTTTCCTGAATTAAAACAGATATTAATAATTCATTCATTCACCTTAGAAAGAATTACAATAGTCCCTTATTTCTGTTTTGTTCAGAAGTTTAACAATCAGTATGTAAGAAAAAAATAATAAGAATAATAAAAAAAATTAGGTAGTCATGTTAATGTTGTTAATGTCTTGAGTAGTTTATGGCTATGTATTAAAATTATATGAAAAATTCCATAATCCTCCAAATAAAAATTTAACAAATATTGTAGTAGTTAAGCAATAATGATAATAAAAAGATATTTCATAATCCTCTTAATAAAGCTTGAACCAACACTGCAGTAGTATAACAATAATTGAATTTTCCCCATTATCCTGTTAAAATTTAACAGACACTCTGTTAGTATAAAAATAATTTTAAAAGTTTCATTAATCCTCTTACTAAAACGTTAATGAACACTGCAGTTGTATAAGAATAATAATTGTTTTTCCATAATTCTGTTAATAAAAATATAGCAAATACTCTGCTAGCGATTGACCTCCTGTTTTTTAAGTTCATCAATACATCTGTACAGAGCTTTACATAAACTGAACGACTTTGACTGAGTAACATCAGATGTCAAGTCAAGATGGTTGGTCACGTAGGCCCATCCAACTTGGTACTTAGTGTCTGCCGCAGCGTACTGTCCTCCATATCCCCCATGCCCAAACATCTGAACAAATAAAATATTTTAAAATTTCATATATATATATATTTACGTAAAAAAACAGTTTAAGTTTTTTGTTTAATCAGTTAATAGTTATAAAACTAAGAGAAGACTGTTCTGCTCTCATCATTTAAGTATATGTTCCTTTTACCTTATTATCTTGATCTAGTGGAATATCAGAACATGTTTCCCAGAACATGTTTTCCTGAAGTAATTCAGTCACCTCTGCAGAGAGAATACTCCGTCCCTTATCATCTGACCCGTTACCTAGGATACCATGAAGCTTAGCAACAGCTTCAGCAGTTCCAACTCCATGAGAGGAGCCAAGTGGAAGTTCCATAAAGTCTGTATCCTGCATCATCTCTGCCTGTTGGTTGTAGATAGAAAAAAGAAGTAAAATCACAGAGTTCTGTATAGGGTTACATATCAGAATATATATATATATATATATATAAACATTTTGATATTTAATGTACATAGCAATCTTTTGTATGATCATGATATAGATATTTCATTCTTTTTCAAACAGTTATTAAAAGAAATAAAATCATGACAGAGTTCAAAAAAAAAAGAAAAAAGAATGATGACACCACGATTGATCTGACTAAACTGCATCTACTCAAAGAAGAAAAGAAAAACATTATTTGACTTTTGTTGAAAAAAAGAATAACTTCTGTGTGTGACTTACTCGTCCGCAGTCTGTTGGATCTCTGAAAATTTGCATGATGACGTTTTGATCTTGTTTAAGGTGTTCGTTAGTTTTCGCAGGTTTCACGTGCAAGCTCGTCACTCGATACTTCTCAGACTTTGGCAAGCCAATGTGAAAGTCTATGTCTGTATAATGTCAAACACGCTGTGAATACAGTCTAGGTCATTTTTTTAAAAGGTTGTTTGACTGTTACAGATTGTGAATTTAAAAGAGTATTGAATCTAGCTGAATTTTTGAAAGGTAGTTTTATTATTATATTAAAAGAACATTCATTGCTGAGTACTTCATTTTGTTTTTTAATTTATTTAATTGATATCGATTGAGACTATTAAAAAAACACTGACTACAGTCTAGTTCAGTCTTTAAATTAAATAGTTATTTTAACACAGATTGTAAATATAAAAAAAAAAAAAATAAATAATCAATAATTATTTAATATCAATCATCTGCATGTGGTTATATATATATATATATAGATATAGATATAGATAGAGATAGATAGATAGATAGATAGATAGATAGATAGATGTATATCTACAAAAAGAAACATGTTTCATTGCTATTTTTGTTATTTAGCAAGGTATCTTTTATAAACATCTTCACCAGAAAAATAAAAACATATTCGTTTTAGTTTTTCTTATGTGATAAACGTTACATAATCAGTGCCTACCTGGACTAATAACAAAACTAAAATAAAGAGGAATTAATGGAAATAGCACAACATTAATGTGTTCTAGAAACACAATATTTTTATCACTTAAATACAGTTTCATTCTTAATTTTTTTATTGTTTGTTTCATATTTTAAGCAAAAATGACCCTCAAGGACCCTCTGAATTGACTTCACTAGTGTATAAATGAACATAATCTCAAAACATTAGCCCGAATTATATAAGTTAATCCTTTATGAGTTACAAAAGATGTAGTGATAAATAATATTCATCAAATTATCTGAACTTTATTATAATGTAAATATTCTGGCTTACTGAAAGCGAAACAACAAGAAGAACAAGCTAAGAAAGAAAGAAACAAACAAAAAAACATAAAATAATTAAAAAACATTTTTTCTGATAAATTGTTTGGTTTGTTTCATCTGTATTGTAAACTTAAGAATTTAGAAAGAAAGAAAACAAATTCACTTACTGAAAGGTTCAGCAATTTCTTCTTTGAAGTACTGAGACAAACTTCGATGTTCTGGGTCAATTCTTCTGACTATCAGATCAAGATAAATGCCAAATGTTAGTGGATGGTAGCCATGTTTTGTTCCTGTCACAGAGAAAGCAAGTATCAGGATCAATATATTTATATGTGAATTCACAAACACGATTACAGACACAGTAACATACAGACATACATACATCCTGGAAATCATTTAATATGCAAAGTAATATACAACTACATTTGATTAACCTTTTCAAAACCAAAGTTTGGTGCAACACATATTTCCCACTGCCAGGTATTTTGGGGAAAATTATATTCGGGTTTAATTTAAGTTACTGCGTTCAGACATGATGAAAATATTCTGGTATTTTAAGCTATCTTGTCAGTGGCAATCTTCTAGCACGTTGAGATACATCTCAAACTGTAGTGAAGGGTTAAGAAATGGAAGCTTTTATATTCCTTTTTTAAACGCTCACTTAGCAAATCAAGATGATTTTTTTGAATAATTAATATGTGAATAACGGATATTAGGTAAATTTTTATTTTTATTTCTTGATATATGCAAAGACAAAGCCAGTGTTTTAAAATAATGCACAGTTACCATAGTTACCTGGTGTCCACAATGGTTTCTGATCAGCTAATAGTCTACTTAACTCATGTGGATTATCTCTAATCCAGGATAATTCATAATCTCTGTCTAGATCTGGTAGGCCAGCCTGAACAAAGAAAAAAAAAAAATATATTAATAAATAATTATAATAAAAAAAAAGAAAAAAAAGAAAAGAAATACAATTTCTAAATAATAACATATCTGCAATTTGAATCAGTTTTTAATTAAGAATGAATTGTGTAGTTTTCACATTTGCATATTATATTTTAGTGTTAGTTTTTCAAGATGAAATAGTATCGGACTTGTAGAATTGATTCAGTGTAGCATTTCACTCACTTCCAGGGTGTAGCACTAACTTCTAATTGCTAATTATCTTGTAAAATGTTTTTGTTGACAATTTACTAGATATCATTATATGTGAAACATTTGCTATTTTAGATCTCATCACTGTCATGCAGAAGGGAGGGGTTATGGGTGTAACGGCTCCATCAGGGGGTGGGGCATCCATCCAAAGAGTGAAATAAAATGAATTATATTTAATTTAAACAAAACATTTAGTTGATGTGTTTTTTGCTTTTCATACATATTTAAGATGTTTTGTTTTACACATTTCTCAGTACTCTGTCAGTTCTGTGTATTTCTCAGTTCATAGAAAAGGTAGAATACAAAATAAAACAGTTAATAATTTACTAAATTATCCTTACCTGATTTTTGAGGAACATTTTCATAGTTATCTCCTCCTTTCCATTTTGAGCAAATTCAGGCCAGTATTTGCATATTTTATCTTCATACTTTAACTTTCCTCTGGAAAATTAAAATATATTAAAAGAAAACTAATAATAATAAAAGTAAAATAAATTGAAAAATTGAAAAATAAATTATAACTGAAAGGATCGATTTCAAACTGATTTAAAATGTAATTTATCAATATTTTGGAGTGCATATAAGGTAACAGGCAAACTATAAAAGTCGAGACCTTTTTTGAAAAATTTCACTAAGAATCAGAACTTGAGATTTTGAATGAAGAGTTAAACCTATTGATAACTAAATGTTTTAGATTATTATATGTACCATTTTTATCAGTTCATTTACTCTCTCTCTCTCTCTCTCTCTGGATTGATCGACACAAAGATAGATGTAGATAGATTCATATGTGTGTATGCATGTATCTCTGTGGGTATGTACTTTTGTATATATATATGTGTGCGTGTGCGCGCGTCTGTGTATGTGTGTGTGTGTGTGTGTTGATTTGTATGTGTGTGTGTGTATGTATCTCTGATACCTGTCTACCAAGTGTGCTATGACAACAGCTGATGCACTTTTTGTGGCTGAGAAGAAGAAACTCAGAGTGTTTTTTTCCCAGGGTCTCCGCTCCTGAGGGTCTGCCAGCCCAGCCCACAGGTTGACAACCAGTTCTCCACGGTAATACGCAGCAAAACTTCCTCCTCGTTCTTTTCCATTCTTCAAGTTATCTCTGCAGTTAGTTTAGAATATACAATAAAGTACTCTTTAAAACTGAAACATCCGTGTGCAGGAAAATATAAATAAAGATTAGATAAGATTTGGGTTTTATATGAAGCAAGCTATAACATAAGTAGTTTTGTTTAATTAATTATTTTTTATTAAATTGATATTTTAAATCCAAATAAAAATAAAAATGGCATATGATTGGAATTTTATATAATGTAGTCTATATGATTAATTTTATTTAATTAATTATATTTGAAAGTTTATATTTTAAATCCAAATGCAGATTATGATATTATTAATTTTATTTAAATTATTATTTTTAAAAGATAATATTTTTAATCGATATATAAGATAACAAAAATAATACTGAGGTGTCAAATCAGATAAACTATATTATTTTTATTTTTAAATTTGTTTTGATAGTTGATAACCTTTGAAACTGAAATTCATGTCCGTAAATTAAAAAAAAGAGAGGGAAATGAAAAGAATAACAGTAAATATAGATAAATATGATGCAAGAAATGGAAACTGTTTACTTGAAAGTTTTTACAACATCTTCAAATCCTTCTTTCACAAAGCCATGAAGTTTTGGTTCTATTTTCCTAATAAAAACAGATATTAATAATTCTTTCATTCACCTTAGAAACCAATACAAGGTCACTTATTTCTGTTTTCTTCAGAAATATATTAATGAATATGTAAATAAATAAAAAACTATTTAAATATCACTTAATAATATCTTGACTAATCTGAGGCTATGTATTAAAATTAACTAACTAACTAACTAACTAACTAACTAAATAAATAAATAAATAATAATAATAATAATAATAATAATAATAATAATAATAATAATAATAATGGAAGAAAGAAAAATGTACCTTTTCGAAACACGTTCCTCTTAATGTTGGTAAATATTCTAAACTTTAGTTATAATTACAAATTTAATCACTTTTTATAGTCTATATTTATTTTATGGTATCGGTATCATTAGATTTCGTGTATTCAGTCATTTAACTTTAATATCCTTCATTTTAGTGTTGTATCTGATTTCAACTGAACTATCAATTTTTATATTCTTTTTGGACGTTTTCACCTAAAGGTTAAATAAATGTAAATCATTGATGAAATTCATGAATGAAAAGACTGAGTCATCTGTTGAATGGAAGGTACTGAAACGTGAAATAGAAATATTTCTGAGAAGAAGAAGAACAAGAAGAATGAGGCTTGGAAAATGTAGACGTTACTGAAATAAATAAATAAATAAATTTCTTCTTCATACTCTTTCAAACAAAATCTACACGCAATAAACATTTCAGCGATCTTTGATTTAAAGGGAGAGTACTCTCAATTTATAAATTTATAATAATGATTGTAAATGGGTTATTTTAACTTTCACTTTAATAAATAAATAAATAAATAAATAAATTTGTTAATATGTGTAAATGCGAATGCAGTTAGTCGTATTTAATCATAGCAAAAAATAAGTGATTATCTACCTAGCATCCTAATAATTTATGGAAGAAAATAAGAATGATGAAAGAAAGAAATAATAATAATAATAATAATAATAATAATAATAATAATAATAATAATAATAATAATAATAAAAAAAGAAGGAAAAAAGAAAGGTCTTAAAGAATATTAAACATGTGTCGCTGATGATTATCAGTTAAATAATGAGACAAAATAAAATAATAATAATAATAATAATAATAATAATAATAATAATAATAATAATAATAATAATAATAAGTTATTGCCATGACACAACACAAAGCCTACAATAATATAACAAGTATTTTCTACATTATCACATTGTGAACGTACAGTAAAAAATGTATTTATTTATTTATTTGTCATTGACTTGAATTATTAAAATTTATATGAGTGTGATTCGAAATTAGATGATTTTAAAAGTCTTAAATTCTAACGTACCTTTTGTTGTAGATGAGTATAAGTATTCCTATGACGAAGGCGACGAACAACCCAACTGATAATGCAATTAATAAATAGGAGACTAGCTGAGAGTCCATCCTTTACATCATCTGCAAGCACAGTATACAACATTTACAGTAAGTTCAGTCTACTGCTATTATTTTATTTTTTTATTTATTTATTACTTCTTTTTTTTTTTTCTTCTTTGTTATAAACTCGTCATAATATTATAATTTTCCTCACTGAAATACAATTTCTAAATTTTTTATTATTATTATTTTTTTAAAATACAAGATTTTACATTCAAAGCAATACTGAGAAAATAGACACTATATATATATATCTAGATAGATACATACATACACACGTCTGTGCATGCCCTTGTTTTGGTTCAGTCTATAAATATTTTCAGACAGCAAAAAGAAAACATTAGATAACATAACCAAACAATTACATTCAAACGTGTTCCAAAAAGAAGGATAATTTAACACTGAGTTGGCGTAGGGCTGAGGACAGACTGTTCAAGAGCTTACTGTCCTTTCTAAACAACATTGCATTCTCTTATCTCATCGTAGTGTCCTAAATCTGACGAAAAACAATAAAGATATTCACTACCGACCCACCTGAACATCAACAACTGTTAAAATCAATTAACTGAGAGATGAACCACGACATATTTAACTTTACGACGACAACAACGACAGCATTAAACAAAATATGTTTCCTTCAACATAGCCAGTATCCCGCTTGCCTGCACGTTTTAGATACCCTTATGTTATTTATAAGACGATCCTTGGTTACTAGATTTCTCGATATCACAAATTACAGGTCTGCTGGTAAATTCAGTTTGTTATATAAACGCTTTGACATTCCAGAGATATACATATACAATCCATTATACGACTGAGACGCTCCGTTGGCTAGCATGGCGTGTTCGTTTAGTGTCACCAGAAATACGTTATTCGATCGTATTTAGAGTTCACAATTCTGTATAGTAAGCTTAGGTCAATTCGTTTTGCTCATTCTGCCTTTCTGTTCAGTAGTTCTTATGAAATAAGCTTCTTTTTTTTGAAATGTAGTACAAATTTCTATTACAAATTTCTATATATATGTATGTATGTATGTATGTAAAGCGAGAGAGAGAGAAACTGAAATATATTCTAAATTTATATTTTCTTTCCACTAATCATACAGCTGGTTCCCATTTTTTAGTATTTCATCATTCACACTAATATAATGTTTTGTCGTCAAAATAATGACTCCAGCTAAAAAATAAATAAACGAATCAAATGATTCATGATAATTTTATTTCAATTTGATCTTATTAACATCATGTAAAAATTAAATAAATAACAAATAAAATATCGACAACCAAAGTGACAGTAATCAGTACAGAAAAACAGTAATCGTGCCATATCTTGTGTGCGTCTTTCCTCAAGTTGACAGTCAGTCGTTATTTTATACGAACATCATTATAAAGTACGAGGCATTTTATTATCACTAAATTAAAAAAAAAAAAAAAAAAAAAAAAATGACTTTCTGTCAAACTCATAACTACGTAAATAAAAATACACAAACAACATGTATAATAATAACAGATACTCACTTCATGCGATTTTGGTGTGCATTACAAATACTTTAAACAATATTTACTTCTGTTAGTAAGACTACCATTGCTGCTTCTACTGCTATTAGTTCTAGACCATTGATGATGACAACGATGATAGTATAATAATATAAAGATCTGAATTCACTGATTGGCGGGTCAAGTTAACGAATCACGTGATCCATGACGAACTGTATTGCTTCACTGCGCTTGAGAACTCGAGGAATTTTAAACTGATCTGCGGAAACTGCGGTCGTTTCTATTATAAAGTCACGTAACTTCGCGAATGTTCCCGAAGCTACTTGGTGCACCTTCATTGGTCCAATGCTTCCCTTTTCTCGGAAGGAATCGTAAACAAATGATTGTGAACGAAGTGTTTCATCGATCTGGAAAAATAAATAAGTAAATAAATAAATGAAAAAGTGGTTTTCATTCCGTTAAATTGTCGTGACCCTTGTTTTATTATAGAAATCACATTACTGTTTAGACAAACACACACAAAGATACACACGCAAACATTTAAACATACACACGGATGTAAACCAGTAATAAAATGGATATATAAACAAATAAACAAACAAACAACAAACAGACAGACAGACAACCAAAGAAACAAAGAAACAAAACAAACAAAAATAAATGAATAAAATAATTACTCACCATATGAAGCTGAATGTCTGTAACAGTTCCTTTTAGTTCGAGGAAAACGTGATAGAAGGGAGACTCGCCACTTGGTTCTGAAATTCAAATAATTCTTTTGTTAATCATTTTCATAACAGATTTGATATTTGAAATACGTTCCGTTAATTTTACCAGTCTTGTGACTGAATAGTCATATACATAACACAAAGAGATCTTAGCACTGATTGGTTCCATGTATTCTCTTCTCCTTTCTGATTGGTTATGATTAATTCTATCTCTAATCTCACCTGGCTAAAACTAATTTTGATTTCAACGTAGCTGGGTGTGCCTGCCAACATTTATTAAAATCAGTAACAATTTCAAAAGTAATATGAATAGTTTATACTTAAAATAATAATATTAATACTAATAGTAATAATGCCATTATTCTAGGTTCACTTATACCGACCCGTTTCATCGACAATACTGCTCTCTACGCATGTGTAATCTATCAACGTCACTTCCGGCCACCTACAAACGGTTGTTTCTAGTGCACGATAAAAAACAGGTTCTGGTGTTTTCTCTCCTCTCACATTCAACATCTGGCCCTGCCTGTTGAAAAACAAATAATTATATTTATCAACATCGTCAGTGTCCTCGCCATCATTAGTAACCCTCTTTTAAGACAAGTAAAATCAAACTGATAAAATCATTAAAAATAATTAAAACTGTGTGTGCGTGTGTGGTTGTGTGTGTAAGTGTGTCTGTGTGTCTGTACATGTGTGTGTGTGTGAAATTGCCCTAGAGTTATTATATAATTACCTGTATAAAAATTCTACGACCGGACATTCGTTATAGAAATCGACAATTCTGATGACGTCACCGAGACGGTATCTATAGAGACAGCTGAGATTAGTGACGACAACTTCATAGTCATTGTTCAACTGTACCTGAATGTAAAGAGAGGTAACATCCTTTTAATTTTGTTACTTTCCAAAATTATTATTATTATTATTATTATTATTATTATACCGTAAATTTCGTAACTTAATCTTACGCTAAATCATGAACAATCCTAGCGATTCATTTCGTACAAAGACTTTATTGTTATTACTAGTGTTATAATTCAAGAACCATTACTATTATTCAGTAGTACAGTACCTACAACATTTATTGTTATTACTTTACAGTTCTATTATTACAACAACTGTTACTATATCTTTACATTTCAATCACTACAAACTATTACTACTTCTATTACTACTATTACTACTACTGTTGCTATTACTGTTTCTTCAGCTACGTCTGCTGCTACATCTACTACAACTATTAATACTACATCTACTACTAGTATTATTACCTCGTGCAATAGCAACGTCTTTGGCTGTATTTCATCTGAGTTTTGAACAGGAATAAACTCGTATATTTGTGAAGACGGAACCAAGACATATCTACCGTCAGCAGCATCAGGCCAAATATTAACTCCAAGAAGACCTTCTGATGCGATGTACATCATCGAGAACAACGGCACGCCGTCCATGTACGTCTCTTTGAGCTTTCTGGCGTAGATCTCGAAAGAACCAGTGGCTACGGTGGTGGCGATGTTGAGATCAGGCCAAATTCGTTTCGCCAGGCCAACGATGCCGCTTCTACGTGCCGCTCGAAGTTCGTCTGCTCTCTCGGGATCAGACGTCAGACTTTCGTTCAGTCGATCTCTGACGTCCTTCTTAATGTTCAACGACTCTTTAACACGTCCACTTTCGATATCATTTATCAGGTCGTTCCAGTGATAATCTAGCATTTTGAAAGCATTCAGTAAAATGAAAGCAAAATTGGTTTCCAAAATTCCCACCGATCTTTCTTTAATACCGAACAAAAGATGGATGTAAAGCGCCTCCGGTTCCGTTTCTATTTCGTATCCGGCAGATGGCGTTGTGTACATGTGTAGAGTTAACTTCATCCTGTTTGGCGAAGGCGAACTGGAACCGAGAGGGGTGCCGTCTGCCGTCGTCCTGGGTTTCGAGTTGTAGAATATTTTAAAGGTTTTCTGCAGCAGTTTGATGTTAGGAAATGTGCTAGCCATTCTGTAGTATGCCTCGGAGGCGCCATCAGTCAAACTGTTCATCACCTGACGTTTTAGTACAGGCAGGAGTTTGCCCTTGCCTGTTGTTCCAGAAGTGACTGAATATCGAGATGGTTTCTGTGACGTCAGGACGTCTTTCTCTCCTTCCGTCATTCTGGAAACGTACTGTTCGTAATGACTGTACTGCGTTAAAGGATGCTTCTTTTTGAAATCTTCTAAGGATTTTATTTGAGAAAAACCGTACAGTTTGCCGTATTCGCATTGTTCGTTTTCCTTGAGCTTTCTCAACAGCAGTTTTTCCTGCACTTTCTGCACGTTTTTAGAGTTGCTCTCTAATTTTCTGTGGGCGAAGTAGCCGACAAGCAGCACCATCTGGATGCACAGATAATGTTTGAGAACGTCTAGTATTGAACTGAAGACGGTTTTGCTTCGTCTGATGGCGTCGTAGACGAGCCAGCACGCGCCAGCTGCAACAAGCAGCGTCAGTGTCGTGCAGCTAAACTTGTACACAGCCAAGATGGCGACGAAAAATCCAATAAGTATGCTGGAATCTGAAACAGTAATACAAACTGGTGACAAACGAACAGTCTAAGCACTGGATAAAACCTTCCAATTATTTTCTTTGTATGCTGCCTACGTGACTGTGTATGTAAAACTTATCTTCCTGCTAACTGGTAATGAACTACTAAAAGTGCATCTTCTGCTAATATTACTAATCTTCCTTTTAGTACTTTTATTCTTACTACAACTCATACTGCTGCTAGCTCTACTATTAATATTAATACTACTGCAGTTATTAGTATTAACATTGCTATTATTATTATTACTAATACTATTCTATCTGCTACTATCATTCCTACTACTACTGATTCTGCTACTAAAACTTAATAATGGTACTGATACTACTACTGATACTCACTAACTGAATTAACTGACTGTCTGTCTGTCTCTCGCACTGTGTATGACCAACTGAACGACTGTCCGCATGACAGAGAGTTTCACTTTCCTATCGACTGTCTCTGTATGACTCAGTGTGTAGCGTATAATCTAATTTTCTGTATTACTTCATGACTATTTCTTACTGTCTGTGTGAGTCTGATTGTTTCTCTCTGGTTTTGTGACTGACGGTTTTTGATTTACTAACAAGCTCTCTGGTTTACGATCAATATGACTTTCTCTCTGAATTACTAGGTTTACCGACTGACCTAAAATGAATGAGTAAAATCGGTAAACCTTGATGATCACCTGCTTATATTACTAAGCGATTTACTGATTTGTATCGATACTTCACAGTATAGGACATGCCACAATCTTTGATAAACTATATCAGTTGTATTTCCCATGTAAACAGCCCTGCAGAGAGATCGAGAATGAGTGGTACTATGACCCGTTAGATTTCGTGTGGAAGCTTTAAGCACTGAGCTGCAATATGATCTTTGTTTATAGTAATATAATGTTTCTGATTTGCGACGTAAATACATCAGAATTATAAACACTTGTAAATGTTTAGGCCGTGGTCAAGATCAGTACAGAACGAATATCAACTTATCTAATTATTATATCAGGCGTCACATCATCATCATCATCATCATCATTATTATTATCATCATAATAATCGTTATTACTATTACTATTATTATTATTATTATTATTATTTACTTCAAACAAAAGAAAAACGATCGGATATATTAGAGATAAAAGCTTGTGAAAACAAAAATTGAGATAGAAAATAGAGAAAGAGAAATAAAGATAAACAACAATCACAGTGTGTGTGTGTGCGTGTGTGTGCGTGTGTGTGTGTGTGTGAGAGAGAGAGAGAGAGAGAGAGAGAGAGAGAGAGAGAGAGAGAGAGAGAGAGAGAGAGAGAGAGAGAGAGAGAGAGAGAATTACAAAGCTAAGCAAACATAAAATTAATTCTGGTATTAACAACAACAACACCACCAATAGTAATAATAAAAACGTTCCACTTACCTTGAACAGTAATCTTTACCGCTGTCATACTGCTAAACAAAAGGCGAGATATTTTTACTCTGTCACTTCTGCTACCACTGTGAACTGAGTATTTGCTTGTGACTAGTTCACTGGTTCATTGCGCATATAAAAAAGGCGGTTTATGAGACGTCTGCTTAACGCGTTTGCTATTGAACAGTAGTGTGTCATGTGATTGTTGAAAGAAAATTTATATTTTGTCATGCGCAGTTTCGTGACCTTTGCTCTTTCTGGATACTGTAAAAATTAATCATGGTCGTCTTTGATGATACTGCACAACAGCAGTCGTTTGTTTCCCCAAAATAACGACGCAAGCAGACGTGAAAATGAGTAACGCGGTATCGTTGTAATTTAGAAGCACGTGGACACTGAAACCGTACATTATTCGTTTTTGTTGATTGTATCATTTTTATTTTAATCTACCCACTAAAACTGTGATTGTTTAAATTTAAGAACCCCCCCAGCAAGAACAGTAATAAAAACAACAATAACAAACAAAGAAAAGCAAAAATAAAAAATGGAAGAAACAGCAAAAGAAAAAAAAAGAAAGAAAAAAAAGGAAGAAAAATATTAGTACTAACAAAAATATTAATAATAAAATAAATAAAATAAAATAATAGAAAATTAAAATAAAATAATAACCTCATATGTATAGTACTCATATAGTATAATTTTAAGAAGAAAAATACTGAGAAAAAAACAAACAGAATACTTTTATTTACTATTTGTAAAAACTGATCACGTATTTATTCAGTCAGAGTAAATTATGTCTTCACCTGTTTCTTTGTTATTTCCCTGAAACATGGAGTGTGTTGTTTTTTACATTCTGTGTTTGTTTTTGTCGTATGGTGTGGTTTTTTTTGGTGTTTTTTTCACCTTATCTAAAGCATCATGGAACAAAGGAATAGTATGCAGTTAAAATATATCAAATAGTAGTTAACGCCTAAATGTATTTATTTACCTGATAGACAGTGTACTGAACTGACTGTCTGTGTACAATCGTGAGAAAAACATACTCAAGTATTTTACGGGTTTTTTGTGGCAGTGGTTTCGGTGGTCGCGCAAGTTTATAAATTTCAACTTAACCTTTCAGTATCAAAAATTAAACTGTCTTCTAAGAGTTATCTCCCTTCTGTGTCATCCTGACTGGACCTCCGTTGCCAGAATGTATGTTTGCATGCTGTGAGTTTGTATGTGTGTGTGTGTGTGTGTGTGTGTGTTTTTGGTTGCGTGTGCGTATGTTGTCCTTTTGCTTTTTGGTTATAATCTTCTCAGTTATTTTCCTAACTGAATTAAAAGCTTTCAGTGGCATGTACAGTGGCACCTGTCTTGTACGAACACCTGTGGCTCCGAGCAAAACTGTCAGTACATCGCGAGTGTCTGTTATTATCATGCACGTTCTTTGTGTATTAGATCTGTATTTTTATTTACTCTTTCCACTCAACGTTAACTTGAGAAAAAATGAACACTAGATATGGCACCATTATTTGTATATAAAATGTTATATTGTAATGCTAAAACCGCTTTAATCTGATATTTTTCATAATAATAATAATAATAATAATAATAATAATAATAATAATAAAAATAATAAGAACGATAACATAACATACAACAATAAGAAGAAGAAGAAGAAGAAGGCTGACGAGGATGACAATAATAAGATAAATAATACCTATCTAGTATTAGTGTATACTTGAAGTTATTAAATAATTTAAAAGTGGAAGCGTTTTAAAGAATGAAATGGAAAATAATTAAATAAATAAATAAATAAATATAGTAAGTAGATCTGGGCTGATCTCAAATCTAAAAATAAATGCAAGTTTGTTACTGTTGTCATGATCAAATGCTTTACGAAACACCCAAACAGTTCATTCTTTTTCTTGCAGTTTTTATATTGAATAACAGACAAGCAAAACAACTGTTAATACTACAACAGCGGCTAGATTTGTGTTTGCTTAATCGAAAGTGTCTAAATAACTGACACATGCATATGAGATGATACTGGAAAATAGTAGAAACGTTTCCGTGGGCGCATTGAATTTCATGGGCTTTTATTTTATAGTCCGTTCTGGTCTGTCGATTAACAGATGGTAAATTATCTAATACAATTAATTTTTTTTTTTATTTCAGCACTTTGTTTTCTGTACATATTGTTGTTTTATTTTATTTTTTTTTTTTTTTTTTTAAATTTTTACATGATGTTAATAAGATCAAATTTAAATAAAATTATTATAAATCATATGATTCGTTTTGTTTACTTTTTTAGTTGGAGTCATCATTGTAAGGACAAAACATGTTAATGGTAACCAGCAAGTTGCGTTTCTGCTGGCCTTTAAACATGGTTATAAATGAAAATTATAATAAATTAAAACAAGTAATCACATAACTGTGAGAGGATAACTGATACACGACACTGTCAAACTGAAACTGAGCCGTGCTGTATGCACGCCCCGAAAACAAAAACATGGCTTCGAACTGCAGCCAACCCGCGAAATTCAAAAAGTTTAACAAAACAAAAATAATAAAATTAAAAAAAAGTAGCCGATTTTCTGTTATTTCCGGATGTCATAAAGTGGGATAAGAGGTTCGTTCCTGTATATAGGTACATAAGTAGAACTGGAAATAACCCATTAATAATTATGATTATGAATTTATGAATTGAGAATTCTCTCCCTTTAGTTCAAAAGATCGCAGAAATGTTAACTCCATGTTGATTTTATTTGAAAGAGTACCAAGAAGAAATGTGCTTATTTATTTATTTCACTAACGTCTAGATACTCCAAACCTCATTCTTCTTTCTCTTCTTCTTCTTCTTCTTCTTCTTCTTCTTCTTCTTCTTCTTCTTCCAAGAAAGTAAATACATTTCCATTGACGTTTCTCTACCTTTCATTCAACAGAATATTCAGTCTTTCCATTCAGTAATTTGATCGTTGATATACATTTATTTAACTTAATTGAAAAATGTCCAAAGACAACATAAAAATTGATATGGCTAGTTGAAATGAAGTAGAATACTATTTAAAAAATAATAAAAAGTGTTTCATGGGTTATTTCACACAAAAAAAGCCGAGTATTTAGTTACACGAAACATCTGAGGATAATTATACAGTATAAAAACTTACTAAATTTCTAATTTTAAACACATTGAAGAATACATTAATATTAATAGATGAGCGTGTTTGAAACAGGTACTTTCCTTTTTTTTTTTTTCTTTCTTTCTTTTCTTTTCTTCTTCTTCTTCTTCTTATTATTATTATTTAAAATTTTTTAATATAGTTCTATATATTAAAACTATATTAGTCCAGATATTATTATAGCTATGTTTCTTTTCTATTTTTATATATATTTGTTATTATTATTATTATTATTATTATTATTATTATTATTATTATTATTATTATTATTATTTATTATTACATATTCATTAAAGTATTTCTGAAGAAAAAAAAACAAATGACTTTTTAATGGTTTCTAAACTGAATGAATGAATTATTAACATCTGTTTTTATTCAGGACGAAGAACTTCATGGCTAAGTGAAAAAAAAAAAAAAAAAAAAAAGGATTTGAAAATGTATCAAAACTGAATATGAATAAACAATTTATAAAATTTAGAAGATCACACTAGATTTAACCCTTAAATTATATAGGGTATTTTCTGCATGAATGAAAAACTGTTCAAAGTCTATATGCGAAAAAAGTAAAGAAAGTTAAACTTATAAAAACGAAAAAACACTGGGATACACGCACAGTCACACACACACACATACGTATGTAAGTTTATATATGTATGTACGTATATGTTTGAGTGCGCTCGTTCTTATGTCCAAGTACAAATACGTACATGAAAACGAATGACATTTTCTCTTGTACGTACTTTTTATTCATTAAACTCGACAGATATTTTAATTTACAAATGACACATGATAATAATGCCGTACTTGATGACACACACGTAAAACCGGAGATTATGGGTTTGATTATGGGTTAAGAGGTTGATAATTTTTGTTTGTTTTATATGATCTTGAAACACAGACACATGCCCACATGCTACAGTCACGCTATATCGATATAAATAAAATTATATAAAAACATGTATGTAATTATATACATGCATATATTTATAAAATGCACGTATAATTATTAATGCATACATAAATGCATAGAGACATACACACACACACACACGCACATATATATATATATATATACACATATATATGTATATGCACATATATATATATATATACACATATATATGTATATGCACATATATATATATACACTCATACACATACACAAACACACACACACACACACACACACACACACATTTATTACTAGTCCCTTTCCGACACTGTATAATTCGTGTGGCGACTCTGGAATGTACCACAGTCACGTGACAGGGAAACCCAGAATACTAAAAATAGGTCACCGTGTCGTACGGCTTTAGATAAGGTGAAAAAAAAACAAAAAAAAAACACAGAATGTAAAAAAGAACACACTCCATGTTTCAGGGAAATAACAAAGAAAGAGGTGAAGACATAACTTACTCTGACTGAATAAATAAGTGGTCAGTTTTTACAAATAGTAAATAAAAGTATTCTGTTTGATTTTTCTCAGTATTTTTCTTCTTAAAACTATTTTTGGGGATTATTATTTTATTATATTTTATTTTTTTTTTTTTTATTTTATTTTATTATTAGTATTAGTATTTTCTACTCTTTTTTTTCTGGATTTTTTTTTTTTTTTCCTTGTTTTATTAAAAAAATTCCATTTGCTGTTTCTTCCATTTTTTTTTTTTTTTTTTTCTTTGTTTGTTATTGTTGTTTTTATTACTGTTCTTTCTGCGGGGGTGGGGTGGGGGTGTCTTAAATTTAAACAGTCACGGTTTTACTGGGTAGATTAAAATAAAGATGATACAATCAACAAAAACGAATAATGTCCGGTTTCAGTGTCCACGTGTTCTAAATTACAACGATACCGCGTTACTCATTTTCACGTCTGCTTGCGTCGTTATTTTGCGGAAACAAACGCTGCTGTTGTGAAGTATCATCATGAACGTGCAGTAACAAAACGACCATGATTAATTTTTACGGTATCCAGAAAGAGCAAAGGTCTCGAAACTGCGCATGACAAAATATAAATTTTCTTTCAACAATCACATGACACACTACTGTTCAATAGCAAACGCGTTAAGCAGACGATTTAGAAACCGCCTTTTTTATATACGCAATGAACCAGTGAACTAGTCACAAGCAAATACTTGGTTCACAGTGGTAGCAGAAGTGACAGAGTAAAAATATCTCGCCTTTTGTTTAGCAGTATGACAGCGGTAAAGATTACTGTTCAAGGTAAGTCGAAGGTTTTCATTATTACTATTGGTGGTGTTGTTGTTGTTAATTTTATGTTTAATTTTAATTCTCTCTCTCTCTCTCTCTCTCTCTCTCTCTCTCTCTCTCTCTCTCTCTCTCTCTCTCTCTCTCTCTCTCTCTCTCTCTCTCTCTCTCTCTCTCTCACACACACACACACATACTGTAATTGTTATTTATCTTTATTTCTCTTTCTCTATTTTCTATTTCAGTTTTTTTTTCACAAGCTTTTATCTCTAATATATCTGATCGTTTTTCTTTTGTTTGAAGTAAATAATAATAATAATAATAGTAATAGTAATAACGATAATGATGATAATAATTATGATGATGATGATGATGATGTGACTACTGATATAATAATTAGATAAGTTGATATTTTTTCTGATCTGACCTTGACCACGGCCTAAACATTTACAAGTGTTTATAATTCTGATGTATTTACGTCGCAAATCAGAAACATTATATTACTGTAAACAAAGATCATGTTGCAGCTCAGTGCTTAAAGCTTCCACACGAAATCTAACGGGTCATAGCACCACTCCTTCTCGATCTCTCTGCAGGGCTGTTTACATGGGAAATACAGGTGATATAGTTTATCAAAGATTGAGGCATGTCCTATACCGTGAAGTATCGATACAAATCAATAAATCACTTAGTA
This sequence comes from Chrysomallon squamiferum, assembly GCA_012295275.1. NCBI lineage: Eukaryota > Metazoa > Mollusca > Gastropoda > Neomphalida > Peltospiridae > Chrysomallon > Chrysomallon squamiferum. Next base: position 27,499,638 of record CM022679.1, read on the forward strand.
ACATAAGCAGGTGATCATCAAGGTTTACCGATTTTACTCATTCGTTTTAGGTCAGTCGGTAAACCCAGTAATTCAGAGAGAAAGTCAAATAGATAGTAAACCAGAGAGCTTGTTAGTAAATCAAAAACCGTCAGTCACAAAACCAGAGAGAGACAATCAGACACAAACGGTCACTAAGAAATAGTCATGAAGTAATACAGAAAATTAGATTATACGCTACACACTGAGTCATACAGAAACAGTCGATAGGAAAGTGAAACTCTCTGTCATGCGGACAGTCGTTCAGTTGGTTCAGTGCGAGAGACAGTCAGACAGTCAGTTAATTCAGACAGTTAAGTTTAACTGTCGGTTAATAAAATCAGTAGTTAAGTTTAAACAGTTAATCACAGCTGTAACCCACATCACACTGAACCTACATAAATAATATTATTATATGAAACAGCCCTGTACTGTGATACAACCATTGAATAGTAGACTGAAATAAATATCAGACGAAAACTGCTCGTATTAATGGACAGCGGTAATTTTTAAACTTTCTATCGTTAGCTTCATTTATCGGATGTTACACAACATTAGCTTTATAACTGAAGTGTTTATACCATGTATCCGCGTTGCTGACTAATAACAATTTAGCTGTGTAGAAATTAACACATTTCCACACCCTGATATGTAATATTATAGATTATTACATACTCTATATGACTAATGTGTATTAATTAAATAGAAGGCTATTGTCATTATTTGACAGTGATAATTATGATGCTCGCCAGTGAATAATTAATCACCACGATTAGTTTGTGTCGTTTGTCATGGTTAAATGAACTGAAAATAATAATGGTAGATGCACAGATGCTGATGGTAGTAATGATAGGAGTGGTAGCAGAAGCTGTAGGAGAAGTAGAATTGGTTCTAGTGGCGATACAATTAATACAGTTGTTATTAGTAGAAGCAGTAGTTGCAGTAGTAGTAATAGTAACATTAGCAGTAAGAAAGGAATGAAGAGTGTATGGTAGTTATACTACTAGTAGTAGTAGTTGTCGTAGTAGTAGTATCAGTACCGTTATTAACCTTTAGTAGCAGAATCAGTATTAGCAGGAATGATAGTAGCAGACAGAATAGTATTAGTAATACTAATAATAGCAATGTTAGTACTAAAAACTGCAGTAGTATTAATACTAATAGTAGTGCTAGCAGCAGTATCAGTTGTAGTAGGAATAAAAGTACTAAAAGGAAGATTAGTAAAATTAGCAGAAGATGCACTTTTAGTAGTTGATTACGAGTTAGCAGGAAGACACGTTCTACATATACAGTCACATAGGCAGCATACAAAGAAAATAATCTGTAGGTTGAAGCCAGTGTTTAGACTGTTTATTTGTCACCAGTTTGTACTACTGTTTCAGATTCCAGCATACTTACTGGATTTTTCGTCGCCATCTTGGCTGTGTACAAGTTTAGCTGCACGACACTGACGCTGCTTGTTGCAGCTGGCGCGTGCTGGCTCGTCTACGACGCCATCAGACGAAGCAAAACCGTCTTCAGTTCGGTACTAGACGTTCTCAAACATTATCTGTGCATCCAGATGGTGCTGCTTGTCGGCTACTTCGCCCACAGAAAATTAGAGAGCAACTCTAAAAACGTGCAGAAAGTGCAGGAGAAACTGCTGTTGAGAAAGCTCAAGGAAAACGAACAGTGCGAATACGGCAAACTGTACGGTTTTTCTCAAATAAAATCCTTAGAAGATTTCAAAAAGAAGCACCCTTTAACGCAGTACAGTCATTACGAACAGTACGTTTCCAGAATGACGGAAGGAGAAAAAGACGTCCTGACGTCACAGAAACCATCTCGATATTCAGTCACATCTGGAACAACAGGCAAGGGCAAACTCCTGCCTGTACTAAAACGTCAGGTGATGAACAGTTTGACTGATGGCGTCTCCGAGGCATACTACAGGATGGCTAGCACATTTCCTAACATCAAACTGCTGCAGAAAACCTTTAAAATATTCTACAACTCAAAACCCAGGACGACTGCAGACGGCACCCCTCTCGGTTCCAGTTCGCCTTCGCCAAACAGGATGAAGTTAACTCTACACATGTACACAACGCCATCTGCCGGATACGAAATAGAAACGGAACCAGAGGCGCTTTACATCCATCTTTTGTTCGGTATTAAAGAAAGATCGGTGGGAATTTTGGAAACCAATTTTGCTTCCATTTTACTGAATGCTTTCAAAATGCTAGATTATCACTGGAACGACCTGATAAATGATATCGAAAGTGGACGTGTTAAAGAGTCGTTGAACATTAAGAAGGACGTCAGAGAACGACTGAACGAAAGTCTGACGTCTGATCCCGAGAGAGCAGACGAACTTCGAGCGGCACGTAGAAGCGGCATCGTTGGCCTGGCGAAACGAATTTGGCCTGATCTCAACATCGCCACCACCGTAGCCACTGGTTCTTTCGAGATCTACGCCAGAAAGCTCAAAGAGACGTACATGGACGGCGTGCCGTTGTTCTCGATGATGTACATCGCATCAGAAGGTCTTCTTGGAGTTAATATTTGGCCTGATGCTGCTGACGGTAGATATGTCTTGGTTCCGTCTTCACAAATATACGAGTTTATTCCTGTTGAGAACTCGGATGAAATACAGCCAAAGACGTTGCTATTACACGAGGTAATAATACTAGTAGTAGATGTAGTATTAATAGTAGTAGTAGATGTAGTAGATGTAGCAGCAGAAGTAGCTGAAGAAGCAGTAATAGCAACAGTAGTAGTAATAGTAGTAATAGAAGTAGTAATAGTTTGTAGTGATTGAAATGTAAAAATATAGTAACAATTGTTGTAATAATAGAACTGTAAAGTTATAACAATAAATGTTGTAGTACTGTACTACTGAATAATAGTAATGGTTCTTGAATTATAACAGTAGTAATAATAATAGCTAAAGTCTTTGTACGAAACCAATCGCTAGGATTGTTCACGATTTAGCGTAAGATTAAGTTACGAAATTTACTGAATAATAATAATAATAATAATAATAATAATAATAATAATAATAATAATAATTTTCGAAAGTAACAAAATTAAAAAGATGTTACCTCTCTTTACATTCAGGTACAGTTGAACAATGACTATGAAGTTGTCGTCACTAATCTCAGCTGTCTCTATAGATACCGTCTCGGTGACGTCATCAGAATTGTCGATTTCTATAACGAATGTCCGGTCGTAGAATTTTTATACAGGTAGTTATGTAATAACTCTAGGGCAATTTCACACACACACATATACAGACAAACACCACTTACACACACATCCACACATGCACACACAGTTTTAATTATTTTTAATGATTTTATCAGTTTGATTTTACCACTTGTCTTAAAAGAGGGTTACTAATGATGGCGAGGACACTGACGATGTTGATACAATATAATTATTTGTTTTTCAACAGGCAGGGCCAGATGTTGAATGTGAGAGGAGAGAAAACACCAGAACCTGTTTTTTATCGTGCACTAGAAACAACCGTTTGTAGATGGCCGGAAGTGACGTTGATAGATTACACATGCGTAGAGAGCAGTATTGTCGATGAAACGGGTCGGTATAAATGAACCTAGAATAATGGCATTATTACTATTAGTATTAATATTATTATTTTGAGTATAAACTATTTATATTACTTTTCAAATTGTTAGTCATTTTAATTAATGTTGGCAGACACACCTGGTACGTTGAAATCAAAATTAGTTTTAGCCAGGTGAGATTAGAGGTATAATTAATCATAACCAATCAGAACAGAGAAGAGAATACATGGAACCAATCAGTGCTAAGATCTATTTGTGTTATGTATATGACTATTCAGTCACAAGACTGGTAAAATTAACGGAACGTATTTCAAATATTTATCAAATCTGTTATGAAAATGATTAACAAAAGAATTATTTGAATTTCAGAACCAAGTGGCGAGTCTCCCTTCTATCACGTTTTCCTCGAACTAAAAGGAACTGTTACAGACATTCAGCTTCATACGGTGAGTAATTATTTTATTCATTTATTTTTGTTTTGTTTTGTTTCTTTGTTTCTTTGGTTGTCAGTCTGTCTGTTTGTTGTTTGTTTATTTGTTTATATATCCATTTTGTTACTGGTTTACATCCGTGTTTATGTTTATATGTTTGCGTGTGTATCTTTGTGTGTGTTTGTCTAAACAGTAATGTGATTTCTATAATCAAATAAGGGTCACGACAGTTTAACGGAATGAAAACCACTTTTTCATTTATTTATTTATTTATTTATTTTTCCAGATCGATGAAACACTTCGTTCACAATCATTTGTTTACGATTCCTTCCGAGAAAAGGGAAGCATTGGACCAATGAAGGTGCACCAAGTAGCTTCGGGAACATTCGCGAAGTTACGTGACTTTATAATAGAAACGACGGCAGTTTCCGCAGATCAGTTTAAAGTTCCTCGAGTTCTCAAGCGCAGTGAAGCAATACAGTTCGTCATGGATCACTTGATTCGTTAACTTGACCCGTGAATCAGTGAATTCAGATCTTTATATTAATTATACCATCGTTGTCATCATCATTAATGGTCTAGAACTAATAGCAGTAGAAGCAGCAATGGTAGCATTACTAAAAGAAGTAAATATTGTTTAAAGTATTTGTAATGCACACCAAAATCGCATGAAACGAGTATCTATTATTATTATACATGTTGTTTGTGTATTTTTATTTACGTAGTTATGAGTTTGACAGAAAGTCATTTTTTTTTAAAATTTTTTTTTTTTAATTTAGTGATAATAAAATGCCTTGTACTTTATATTCGTGTTCGTATGAAATAACGACTGACTGTCAACTTGAGGAAAGACGCACACAAGATATGGCACGATTACTATTTTTCTGTACTGATTATATTCACTTTGGTTGTCGATATTTTATTTGTTATTTATTTAATTTTTACATGATTTTAATAAGATCAAATTGAAATAAAATTATGATAAATCATTTGATTCGTTTTATTTATTTTTTTAGCTGTAGTCATTATTTTGACGACAAAACATTATATTAGTGTGAATGATAAAATACTGAAAAATGTGAACCAACTGTACAATTAGTGGGAAGTAAATATAAATTTCGAATATATTTCTTATTTTCTCTCTCTCGCTTTCCATACAAACATGCATACATATATATATATATATTATTTTAATCGATATATAAAACGAAGTACTTTAATAAGAAAAGAACTACTGAATGAGCAAAACGAATTAACCTAAGCTTTCTATACAGAATTGTGAACTCTAAATCGTATAACGTATTTCTGGTGACACTAAACAAACACGCCATGCTATACAACGGAGCGTCTAGTGGATTGTATATGTATATCTTTGGAATGTCAAAGCGTTTACATAACAAACTGAATTTACCAGCAGACCTGTCATTTGTGACCAAGGATCGTCTTATAAATAACATACGGGTGTCTAAAACGTGCAGGCAAGCGGGATACTGGCTATGTTGAAGGAAAAATATTTTGTTTAATTCTGTCGATGTTGTCGTCGTGGTTCATTTCTCAGTTAATTTTTTTTTACCGTTGTTGATGTTCAGGTGAGTCGGTAGTAAATATCTTTATTGTTTTTCGTCAGATTTAGGACACTACGAAGAATGCAATGTTGTTTAGAAAGGACAGTAAGCTCTTGAACAGTCTGTCCTCAGTCCTACGCCAACTCAGTGTTAAATTATCCTTCTTTCTGGAACACGTTTGAATGTAATTGTTTCGTTATGTTAACTAATGTTTTCTTTTTGCTGTCTGAACATATTTATAGACTGAACCAAAACAAGGGCATGCACATACAGAAAGAAAGACAGACGTATGTATGTATGTGTATGTATGTATCTATCTAGATATATATATATATATATATATATATATAGTGTCTATTTTCTCAGTATTGCTTAGAATGTAAAATCTTGTATTTCTTAAAAATAATAAAAAATTTAGTAATTGTATTTTAGTGAGGAAAATTATAATATTATGAAAAGATTTTGCAAAAAAAAAAAAAAAAAAAAAAAAAAAAAAAAAAAAAAAAGAAAAAAAAGAAGTAATAAATAAATAATTATAAAAATTAAAATAATAGCACTAGACTGAACTTACTGTAAATGTTGTATACTGTTCTTGCAGGTGATGTAAACAATGGACTATCAGCCAGTCTCATATTTATTACTGGCAATATCAGGTGTGTTGTTCATCGCCTTCGTCATAGGAATACTTATACTGATCTACAATGAAAGGTATGTTAGAATTTAGGACTTTTAAAATCATCTAATTTCGAATCACTGTCTTATAAATTTTAATAATTCAAGTCAATGACAACTAAATAAATAAATAAATAAAAGTTTTGCTTTTTCACACTGTGATAATGTAGAAAATATTGGTTATATTACTGCAGGCATTGTGTTGTATCATGGCAATGATTAAATACGACTAAATGCATTCGCATTTACACATATTAACAATTTATTTATTTATTTATTTATTTATTTATTAATTTATTTATTTATTAAAGTGAAAGTTAAAAGATTTTGTTTGAAAAAGTTTGAAGAAGAAATTTACTTATTTATTTATTTCAGTAACGTCTACATTTTCCAAGCCTCATTCTTCTTCTTCTTCTTCTTCTTCTTCTTCTTCTTCCAAGAAAGTAAACACATTTCCATTTCACGTTTCAGTACCTTCCATTCAACAGATGATTCAGTCTTTTCATTCAGTAATTTGATCACTGATTTACATTTATTTAACCTTTTGGGGAAAACGTCCAAAGAAAACATAAAAATGGATAGTTGAGTTGAAATCAGATACAACACTATTTAAAAAAAAAAAAAATGTTTCATAGGTTATTTTTACAAATAAAATGTAGAATATTAAAGTTAAATGACTGAATATTTTATTACACGAAATCCGATAATACCGATACCGTAAAATAAATATAGAATATAAAAAGTGATTAAATTTGTAATTATTACTAACAGTAAGAAGAACGTGTTTCGAAAAGGTACATTTTTCTTTCTTTTCTTTTTTCTTTCTTCCATTATTATTATTATTATTATGATTATTATGATTATTATTATTATTATTATTTATTTATTTATTTATTTATTTATTTATTATTATTTATTTATTTCTTATATTTAAATAATTTTAATACATAGCCACAGATTAGTCAAGATATTATTAAGTGATATTTAAATAGTTTTTTCTTTTATATACATATTCATTAATATATTTTTGAAGAAAACACAAATAAGTGACCTTGTATTGGTTTCTAAGGTGAATGAATAAATTATTAATATCTGTATTTTATTAGGAAAACAAAACTTCATGGCTATGTGAAAAAAGGATTCAAACATGTTGAAAAAACTTTCAAGTAAACAGTTTTCCATTTCTTGCATGATATTTATCTATATTTACTGTAATTCTTTTAATTATCCTCTTTTTCTTTTAATTTACGGACATGAATTTCAGTTTCAAAGGTTATTAACTATCAAAACGAATTTAAAAATAAAAATAATATAGTTTATCTTATTTGACACCTCAGTATTATTTTTGTTTTCATATACATGGATTCAAAATGATATCTTTTACATATAATAATTTAAATAAAATTAATAATTTAATAGTCTAGTTTTTATTTTTATTTGGATTTAAAATATTAATTTCAAATATTACTAATTAAATAAAATTAATCACATAGACTACATTATATAAAACTCCAATCTTAATTTAATAAAAAATAGTTAATAAGACAAAACGACTTATGTTATAGCTTGCTTCATTTAAAACCACAGACTTATCCAATCTTTATTCCTATTTTCCTGCACACGGATATTTCAGTTTTAGAGTACTTTATAGTATATTCTAAACTAACTGCAGAGATAATTTGAAGAATGGAAAAGAACAAGGACAAAGTTTTGCTGCGCATTACCGTGGAGAACTGGTTGTCAACCTGTGGGCTGGGCTGGCAGACCCTGAGGAGCAGAGACTCTGGGAAGAAAACACTCTGAGTTTCTTCTTCTCAACCACAAAAAGTGCATCAGCTGTCGTCATAGCACACTTGGTAGACAGGTATCAGAGTTACATACACGCACACACACACACAGACTCACACAAAGAGACACACACACATAGATATACAAATGTACAAACACACAGAGATACATGGTCACACACTTATATCTATCTTCATATCTCTTTGTACAGAGAGAGAGAGAGAGAGAGAGAGAGAGAGAGAGAGAGAGAGAGAGAGAGAGAGAGAGAGAGAGAGAGATTTAGGGAAAGAAAAAAACATAAAGTGATAAAAATGGTAGATAAAATAATCTAAAACATTTAGTCAGGAATAGGTTTAACTCTTCATTCAAAATGTCCAGTTCTGATTCTTAGTGGAATTATTCAAAAAAGGTCTCGACTTTTATAGTTTGCCTGTTATCTTATAAGCACTCCAAAATACTGATAAATTATATTTTAAATCAGTTTTGAAATGGATCATTTCAGTTATAATTTATTTTTCAAATTTTATATTACTTTTCCAGAGGATTTTTAAGTTATGAAGATAAAATATGCAATCACTGGCCTGAATTTGCTCAAAATGGAAAGGAGGAGATCACTCTGAAAATGTTTCTCAGCAATCACGTAAGGATAATTTAGTAAATTATTAACTGTTTTATTTTGTATTCTGCATTTTGCAAGAACTGAGAAATAAACAGAACTGACAGAAGGAACTGATAATAAGAATGTTGAACAAAAATAAAAGTGAATTTATTTAGTTTTTTTCAACCTTCCACCATACCAGTCCGTCTATGTCTTTGTTTCTGTTTGTCTCTTTAATAAAACAAAAAACATTTTCTCAGCTATATTCTTTCTGTTCATTCGCTCTTACACAGTTGTTGTGATCCAGTAGCATATAGAGGTTTGGTGAAGTCTGAGGCCAAATCTTTAACTTTACTCAAAACACTCAACTTAAGTATCTAGGATTGAGAAACTGTAAGAAGAAAAAGAATCTTAAATATGTAAGAAAAGCAAAAAAAACAAACAAACATGAAATCATTTTTTATTGAAATTAAATGTAAATTAGCCACATTAATTAATTTAAGTGCCAGCTTGGAGAAATCTAGAGCAGCTTGAACGACAAAATTAAAATAAATATTTATTTATTCATTATTATTATTATTATTATTATTATTATTATTATTATTATTATTATTATTATTATTCTTATTATTATTATTATTATTATTTTTTTTTTTATGTTCAGGCTGGCAATATCTAGACACAGATTATGAATTATCCTGGATTAGAGATAATCCAGATGAGTTGAGTAGACTATTAGCTGATCAGAAACCATTGTGGACACCAGGTAACTATGGAAACTGTGCATTTAAAAAAACACTGTCTCTGACTTTGTATATATTAAAAAGAAAAAAAGAAAAGATTTACCGAATATCTGTTTTCTACATATCATTGAGAGTAAAAAGTCATCTTGATTTGCTGACTGAGTGTTTTCAACAACAAAAAAAGTATCATAAAAGGTTTTAATAAGTTTTTCTTAACCCTTTCAGTGCACTTTGATATATACAGTGGAACCTCGAGTTACGAACTTAATTCGTTTCAGAACTCGGTTCGCAAACCGAAGCGATGCCAGACACACGAACGTCACTGTCGTGTTTTGCAATTATTTCTTTCTTAACCTCTACTGTGATACGTTTGTACTTTCCATCAGCATTTTTGCTTTCAGTTTTTGTTTTCTTGGGCGCCATATTGGATAGGGTATAATATTAAAATACACACATAACAGCAGCAACACTTTAAAAGATCCGAGCACACAATCTCAATGCAAAAGCTATTGAGCTGCAACTGCGTATCGAAGACTAAAGGCTCTAATTCATGATATATATTTTTGCTATAGAGCATTCTATAATCTTTATTTTGAGTTCAGTCTTAACGTAAGCAGCTATTCTTATCTTTACTAGATGTTGACGTCAAAACCGACGTCAAAAGAAAGCTTGTAGTTCGTAAGTCGGGACATTATTCGTAAACCGAGACACAAATTGCCAAAGATCGCGGTTGGTAATCCAATTTTTTCGTGCTTCGAGGCGTTCGCAACCCGAGGTACCACTGTATCTCAACGTGCTAGAAGACTACCACTGACACGATCTCTTGAAATGCCAGAATGTTTCAAGAATGACTTAACATTCCACCGAACTTTGGCTCGGAAAGGGTTAATCAATGGTAGTTGTATATTACTTTGCATATGAAATTATTTCCAGGATGTATGTATGTCTGTATGTCACTATATCTGAAATCATGTTTTGTAAATTCACGTCGATATAAATATATTGAACCTGATATTTGCTTTCATGTGACAGGAAGAAAACATGGCTGCAATCCACTGACATTTGTTCTCTACCTTGACCAGATAGTGAGAAGAACTGACCCTAAACATCGAAGTTTGTCTCAGTACTTCAAAGAAGAAATTGCTGAACCTTTCAGTATGTGAATTTTTATTTTCTTAGAAAATTGGATTTTACAAAACATTTCAAACAAATCAAAGAATTTATGAAACGATATTTTATTTCTTATTTTTTACTTTCTTTTTTTGTATGTTCTTCTTCTTGTTTTGCTTGCAGTAAGCCAGAATATTTATATTACAATAAAACTGACATAAATTAATGAATATTATTTGTCACTAAATCTTTGATAAATCATAAAATATTATATAATTCTGGCTAATATTGTGAGATTATGTTCATTTATACACTAGTGAAGTAAATTCAGAGGGTCCTTTATATAAAAATCTTTACTTAAAATATGAAAGAAACAATGAAAAAATAAAGAATGAAACTGTATTTTAAGTGATAAAAATATTGTGTTTCTTGAAGATATTAATGTTATGTTGGTTACATTAATTCCTTTTTATTTTAGTTGTGTTATTAATCATGATATGCACTGACTATGTATATCAAAGATCCACCCCCCACCCCGGTACCATTTTTAATTATCTGATGCATACAAACGAAGTTTTGATCAGAGATGATATTTAGATTAATTCTTGTATAACTTTAATCTGGATAAGAAAAACAAAATCTAATAAGCTTCACAGTTTCTGGTACGCTGTTTATAAAAGATTTCTTGCTAATTAATAAAATTGGCAACGAAACAATTTTCTTATTATATATATATATATATATATATATATATCTAGAGATGATGGATATTAAACCACCTTTTAAAAAATTGACTAGACTGTATTCACAGCTGTTTGACATTATTCAGACATAGACTTTCACATTGGCTTGCCAAAGTCTGAGCAGTATTGAGTGACGCGCTTGATGGTAAAAGAAGTGGAAACTAAGAAACATTGTCGGTTTAGAGAAGCCTTTAAAATGGTCCAGCGCCTTTTTAGAAATCCAAGAGACTGCAGACGAGTAAGCTAGACACAGAAATTATTATTTTTTCAACAATTCTCTAATAGTGTTGTTTAGTGTTTTCTTTTATTCCTTTTTTTTTATTTATTATTATTTTTGTTTAATTATTTTTGTTGTTGGTTGTTGTTTTTTATTGTTGTTGTTGTTGTTGTTGTTTGGTTTTGAGTAGATGCACTGTTGTCAGGTGAATTGTGGGGTCACTGGTTTTTTGGAAGTGTGTTGTGATTTTATTTGTTTTCATAACTCTTTCAACAATATCAGTATGTATGTGTATGTATATATATATATATTTTACATCTAACAGAGAAAGGTGATGCAGGACCCAAATTTTATGGAACTTCCGGTTGGCTCTACTCATGGGGTTGGAACTGCTGAAGCTGTTGCTAAGCTTCATGGTATCCTAGGTAACGGGTCATATGATAAGGGACGGAGCATTCTCTCTGCAGAGGTGACTGAATTACTTCAGGAGCCGTTGTTCTGGGAAACGGATGTTCCACTAGATGAAGATAATAAGGTAAAAGGAACATATACTTAAATTATGAGAGCAGAATAATCTTCTCTTAGTTTTATAACTATTAACTGGTTAAACAAAAAACTGAAACTGGTTTTTTTTACCTAAATATATATATCTGAAATTTTAAAATATTTTATTTGTTCAGATGTTTGGACATGGGGGATATGGAGGACAGTACGCTGCGGCAGACACTAAGTACCAAGCTGGATGGGCCTACGTGACCAACCATCTTGACTTGACATCTGGTGTTACTCAGTCAAAGTGGTTCAGTTTTTGTGATGCTCTCTACAGATGCATTGATGAACTTAGAAAATACGAGGTCAATCCCTAGCAGAGTATTTACTAAATCTTTATTAACAGAATGATGGGAAAAAATGTATTATTGTTATACTACTGCGGTGTTCATTAATGTTTTATTAAGAGGATTAAGGAATTTTAGAAAATTATTTTTATACTAACAGAGTATTTGTTAATGTTCTAACAAGCGCAATAATGCATTTTTTAAAATTATTCTTATACAAACTGAATATTTGATAAATGTTTATTAACAGGATTATGGACAAAAATGTATTATTGTTATACTACTGCACTGTTCATTAAGGCTTTATTAAAATGATTTTTTATCATTATTGTTTAACTTCTACAATATTTGTTAATGTTGTATTCGGAGGATTATGGAATTTTTTGTTTTATTTGTATAAAACATTGGGTATGAGGATATGTTGGTTTTGTTTGCTTCTCCATGCATGTCCTTTCAGGCCCTTTATTTAATTGTTAAAAAGTTTTTAAAATATATATACGAGATGAAATAAACTAATATCTGACATTGCTCTGATAAATTCTTTTAATAAATTTTAGCAGATGATTGAAAAGAAATCCTTTTTCTTTATTTTAATACCTTTGACTTTTGTTATTTTTGAACATTTTAATTATTTATTTATTTATTTATTTATTATTCTTTGTATATTATCAAACAGAAGCAACTGTTTTTAATTTTCTTAGCCAAAATAATAATATTAGAACATAAATACAAACTTGGCTTTATTCTCTTGTTATTCATTTTTTATATATTATTCATAAATGTTTCAGAATGTAAGAAGTAAAAACAAAAGCAGACAGTTATATAGTGTTAATTTTAATGCACATGTTAATTATTGCAAATATATTTTTATGTGGTTGTGTATCTGTTTGCTATTTAGTTTACTGTTTTTGTTCAATAACGTGTTCAACCACTGCGCTGTTGTGTATTTTGTGTTATTTACTTTACTGTTTTTCAGATAATAACACTGTACTGCTGTGTATTTTGGGTTATTTATTTTACTGTTTTTCAGTTAATAACACTGTACCGCTGTTATTTTGTGTTATTTACTTTACTGTTTTTCAGTCAATAACACTGTACTGCTGTGTATTTTGGGTTATTTATTTTACTGTTTTTCAATTAATAACACTGCACTGCTGTTTTTTTGTGTTTTTTATTTTACTGTTTTTCAGTTAATAACACTGTACTGTTGTGTATTTTGATCAGTGGTGTGTACATTACAAGAACAAATAAATATAACTTTTACTTACAAATTCACCACGTTTTAATTACCTTTTTTGTTTTTTGCTGAATCCCTTTATCCATATAAATTAATAAATTAATAAATATCTAAACCAGTTAATACATATCTAAACCAGTTAATATTATCTAAACCAGTGTCTCTTCGACCTTTATTAATCCACTTAATAATGAACGCTAAATGTTTCCTTTTTGCTTTTTCACTACCATGTTGCGTTTCAGCTGGCCTTTTAGACATAGCTATAAATGAAAATTACGATAAATTACTACACATAATCACGTAACTGTGAGAGGATCACCTATACATAACAGCTATCGCTCTGCATGCGTGTGTGCGTGTTTGGTCGTGTCTGTGTGTGTGTCTGTGCATGTGTGTGTGTGTATGTGTGTGTGTGTGTGCGTGTGTCCAAGGCACAGACCAAACTGTGACATTAAGGACATGTTTGTTTGTTGCTCAAGTTTGTTTACATTTTTCTCAACAAAGTTACATGTTCCCGTTTGCGGCAGTGTTGGGTTTGAGTGCTTTCACTGACCTGTTATCGTCTAGCTTCCCTCTTGAAACAATTTTCTAACTGCATTTTAGTGAACAAAATTGTAATACCTTGGTGCGACTTGATAAAGATAAAAAAAAAAAAAAATAAATAAATAAATAAATAAATAAATAATTAATTACATCAATTAAAAATAATAGCAGTTGACTGAACTTACTGTAAATGTTGTATACTGTGCTTGCAGGTGATGTAAACGATGGACTATCAGCCAGTCTCCTATTTATTAATTGCAATATCAGGTGTGTTGTTCGACGCCTTAGAATACTTATACTAATCTACAATGAAATGTACTTTAGAATTTAAGGGTTTAAAATCACGTTAATAGTTTGAGTCAGTGACAATAAAAATAAATAAAACCTCTACTTTATGGTGATAATGTAGAAAATATTTGTTACATTGTAGGTATTGTGTTGTGTCTTACGTATATTTGTGTTTATACCCTGGCAGTAGCTTATCTTTATTTTATTTTTTTATTATTATTATTATTTTATTTATTTATCTTAATATTTATCAAATAATCATTATCATACAATTTTCATTCTTTATGTTCTTTCTATTTCCTTTTTTTCTTCTTTTTCTTTGTTGGAATTATTATTATTATTTTTTTTTGTTACTAATATTTTAATTAATTATTTCTTTATTTATATTTGGTTGATACGAAGGCCAATTTTTTATCTTTTTTTTTGTTTATTTTTTTAAAATTAATTATTTATTTCTTTTCTTTTCTTCCATAAATTATTACGACGCTAAGTAGATTTTCACTTAAATACGATCAACTCCATACAAATACACTTTAACAAATTTATTTATTTATTTATTCATTCATTCATTCATTCATTAATGTTAAAATACCCCATTTTATAATTATTATTATGAATTAATATATTAAGAGTACTCTCCCTTTAGTTCAAAGATCGCTGAAATGTTTACTCCGTGTAGATTATATTTGAAAATGTACGAAGAAGAAATTTACTTATTTATTTATTTCACTAACGTCTACATACTCTAACCCTCATTCTTCGAAGAAGAAAGCAAACACATTTGGTACCTTTTATTCAAGAAAAACTCAGTATACTGATTCAATAATCTGATCATTGATTTACATTTATTTAAACTTTTAGAAAAACGTGTTGTAACAAAATTGTAACTGTATGTAATGGGTTTATGAATTATTTAACAAATAAAATGAAGAATATTAAAGTTAAATGTGTGAATATTTTATACAAAACTCGAAATAAATATAGAATATAAAAACGGATTAAATTTGTAATTTTACAGACACTTTAGAATATTTTAATATTAATTGAGGAACGGTACTTTTGTTTTCTTTCTTTCTTTCTTATTATTTATTTATTTATTTTTAATATAATTTTAATACATAAATTACTCCAGACTTTAATAACTGATACCTATCTATTTTCTTAATTTTTTATTGTTATTATTATTTTTATTTTTACATATTCATTAATGTATTTCTGAAGAATACAGAAATAATGGTTTTTAAGGTGAATGAATGAATTATTAATATCTTTTTATTCAGGAAAAAATGATACCAAAACTTCATGGCTATGTGAAAAAAGGATTTGAAGATGTTGAAGAAACTTTCAAGTAAACAGTTTTCCATTTCTTCCACCAAATTTATCTATGTTTACTGTAATTCTTTTTTTCCCCTCTCTTTTTTAATATATGGACATGAATTTCAGTTCAAAAGGTTATTAATTTTCAAAAAGAATTTAAAAATAAAACTAATATAGTTTAGCTGATTTGACACCTCAGTATTATTCCATTTATATTTTTGTTTTCATATACATGGATTCAAAATATTAACTTTTAAAAATAATGATTTAAATAAAGTTAATGATATCATATTCTACTTCAATTAAAACTCCAATTTTATCCTATTTTTACTTTTATTTGGATTAAAATATTAACTGTTAAAAATAATCAATTAAACAAAACTAATAACATCACAGCCTGCATAGTATGAAATCCCAATCTTATGCTATTTTTATTTTTATCTGGGTATAAAATATTAACTTTCAGAAATAATTAATTAAACAAAACTAATAATACTATAGTATGCTTCATATAAAATCCTAATCTTATTCTATTTTTATTTTTATTTGGATTTAACATATTAATTCAAAAAATAATTAATTAAACAAAACTACTTATATTATAGGTTGCTTCATATAAAACCATATCTTATCCAATCTTTATTCCTATTTTCCTGCACATGGATGTTTCAGTTTTAAAGAGTTCTTTATATTCATTCAGTTTAGAAACAATTAAAAAGTCATTTATTTCTTTTTTCTTCAGAAATACTTTAATGAATATGTAATAATAATAATAATAATAATAATTCTAATAATAATAATAATAATTCTAATAATAATAATAATAATAATAATAATAACAAAAACAAAATATATATATAAAAAGAAAAGAAACATAGGTATAATAAAATCAGAAGTAATATAGTTTTAATATATAGAACTATATTAAACATTTTTAATAAATACTAATACTAATACTACTAATAATAATAATAAAGAAAGAAAGAAAAGAAAGAAAAATACCTGTTTGAAACACGTACATCTGTTAATATGAAAATATTCTACAATGTATTTAAAACTGGAAATTTAGTAAGATTTTATACTATATAATTATCATAAGGTGTTTCGTGTAACAAAATGAAACACTTTTTCTTTTTTTTAAATAGTATTCTATTTGATTTCAACTAGCCATATCAATTTTTATGTTGTCTTTGGACATTTTTCAATTAAGTTAAATAAGTGTAAATCAACGATCAAATTACTGAATGGAAAGACTGAATATTCTGTTGAATGAAAGGTAGAGAAACATCAATGGAAATGTATTTACTTTCTTGGAAGAAGAAGAAGATGAAGAAGAAGAAGAGAAAGAAGAGAAAGAAGAATGAGGTTTGGAGTATCTAGACGTTAGTGAATTAAATAAGTAAGCACGTTTCTTCTTCGTACTCTTTCAAATAAAATCAACATGGAGTTAACATTTCTGCGATCTTTTGAACTAAAGGGAGAGTACTCTCAATTCATAAATTCATAATCATAATTATTAATGGGTTATTTCCACTTACACTTATGTACCTATGTACAGGAACGAACTTCTCATCCCACTTTATGACATCCGGAAATAACAGAAATTCGGCTACTTTTTTTTAATTTATTATTTTTATTTTTTAAACTTTTTGAATTTCGCGGGTTGGCTGAAGTTCGAAGCGCAGCCGCCATGTTTTTATTTTCGGGGCGTGCATACAGCACGACTCAGTTTCAGTTTGACAGTGTCGTGTTTCAGTTATCCTCTCACAGTTACGTGATTAACTGTTTTAATTTATTATAATTTTCAGTTATAACCATGTCTATTATATTATTTCAGACCAGCCCGTATTTACTTACTACATTTATTTATTTATTTTACTTTATTTCCATTTCATTCTTTAAAACATTTCAACTTATTTAATAACTTCAAGTATACACTAATACTAGACAGGTATTATTTATCTTATTATTGTCATCCTCGTCAGCCTTCTTCTTCTTCTTCTTCTTCATATTGTTGTATGTTATGTTATTGTTATTATTATTACTGTTGTTATTATTATGATTGTTTTTATTATTATTATTATTATTGTTATTATTATTATTATGATGATGAAAAATATCAGATTAAAGCGGTTTTAGCATTACAATATAACATTTTACATTCAAATAATGGTACCATATCTAGTGTTCATTTTTTCTCAAGTTAACGTTGAGTGGAAAGAGTAAATAAAAATACAGATCTAATACACAAAGAACGTGCATGATAATAACAGACACTCGCTTCAGATACTCGCGATGTACTGACAGTTTTGCTCGGAGCCACAGGTGGTCGTACAAGGCAGGTGTCACTGTAGATGCTGCTGAAAGCTTTTAATTAAGTTAGGAAAATAACTGAGAAGATTATAACCAAAAAGCAAAAGGACAACATACGCACACGCAACCACACACACACACACACACACATATACGCACATACATTACCACACACACTTACAGCATGCAAACACACACTTTGCCAACGGACGTCCAGCCAGGATGACACAGAAGGGAGATAACTCTTAGAAGACAGTTTAATTTTTGATACTGAAAGGTTAAGTTGAAATTTATAAACTTGCGCGATCGCCGAAACCACTGCCACAAAAAACCCGTAAAATACTTGAGTATGTTTTTCTCACGATTGTACACACAGAGTCAGTTCAGTACACTGTTATCAGGTAAATAAATACATTTAGGCGTTACTACTATTTGATATATTTTAACTGCATACTATTCCTTTGTTCCATAATAAATTATGAAGCTTCGGGCTTGCTTATTACGCATTAAATTGCTTCATGTTTTGTTGGACTGTACATTTTCTGTTAATGTTTGTTGATTGATGACGCTACCAAGTTTAATTAATTTTTATTTGTCCTAAGGAGGTTTGTTGTTTAACGAGTTATTAGTATCGTTTATGCTTGAGCGTTTTATTATATTTCTTGTTTAACTTGAATATACTAGGCTTGTCACTATGACAGTACGTTTCAATATTTTATTATGTTTCCTAAATTTGTCAGTCCGTCAGTACCAGGTTTTAATTAATGTTTATTTATTTACTATGGTTCATGTTTGAATGTTTTATTATGTGTTTTTTAAAAATGTTTTTATTATGTGTTTATTTATTTACTATGGTTCATGTTTGAATGTTTTATTATGTGTTTTTTTTAAATATTAAATTTGTCACTCTGTCAGTACCAGGTTTTGATTAATGTTTATTTAATTAGTCTCGTGCATGTTTGAGCGTTTTATTAACTGTGTTGTTTTATTTGAATGCACTAAATTTGGAACCTTGACATTTAATACCGTAATAACCAACGACATTGAGCGAAACCTTAGCGTTGTGCTTACGTTATGATTTATCGTCTGCTAACTGGGACCTCGGGGAGAATTTCTCATTCATTTTTGTTCTGCTAGTCACATGATGCAAGCAGGCGTTGTAATTGGACAGTCATGGGTATTTTAGTACTAGAATTATCGAGAACATCACCAAGTACATGACAACTTGATGAGTCATAACATTCATCAACGCTAACAATTTTGGCTGTCATTTGTACTGCAAAGCGTAACCTAAGTACAGCGGTTCGCCTGAACGCTGCAGCTTGAACTGTTATGGACAATCAACAGTGGATAGATAACCTGCTTTTTATTCTTCATTTAGTTTTGTTCCGTGACATATCACATCAACTTTCTTTCTTTTATTTTTTTTTTAAAATATTTTTTTTTAACTATTTAATTATTTTACACCAAGAAAAACAGCAACAAAAAATACCCAAAACATAAAAGAGCAAAAGAAAAAAAAAAATAAAAAAAAAATTAAATTAAAAGAAGAAGAAGAAGAAAAAATAAATAACGAAAATAATACAAAACCTTACACTCGTCTAGTTCAACAGGAACTTAATTTCTAAGCCCGTATTCTAGCTGGTATATTTACTAAAATTTCCGGCTACTGTACAGTGGCTGTTAACTCCTAAACTTTCCTATTCTTCAGTAGATTTTTTTACTTTTTAAAATTTGTTTTTGTAAAGCAGTGTGGACTGAAACCATTAAAGTCAAGAAGCTCAAAACATTTAGTTTCATAGTTTATCCGCCATCGCCTGAACATATCTTGCACATTGGTAACAAAATATCACATTTCTGTTTGGGTAGACGCTGTGTACAACAGCGTGATGCTGTCTGCGTATTTTAAGATCACTTGGCTGATAAAATACTCTCCTAACTGTAGCTCACTGAAGCAGAGATAAAATGCAAAGCTTAGACACACAGGGTCGATCCTCAACGCAGTCTTTTTACTAACTAGTACATGTTGACGCCATCGTCAAATAGCTACGCTAAACTGTTTAGTTGAAGGGGCATATAAAAGAACACTTACTGCTAATGAATAACTGTAGGAAAGATAATGGAGACTGTGGGTTGCCTTTCATGCCGTTATTATATAAACAACAAGAATGACAGAGCTAATATACAGTTTGTTTACATAATTATGTATAAAATTAATTTCATTTATTTTTCATCATCATCATATCATCATCATCATCATCATCATCATATTATTATTATTATTATTATTATCGTTACATTTATTTCTATTGCTCTTATTATTATTTTTTTTATATTTTTGTTTGTTTGTTTAGTTACGAATATAAATCTTTGTTAAACACTTCACATTTAGTACAAACGAACAGACAAACGCATCACTACAAAGACAAAGAAATATGCAGAGAGGACAGACACAGATTATACAAACATACTGAATATATGTGACTTAGACACTGATATACCTATGTATATATTTGTCTCTCTCTCTCTTTTTGTTCATCTAAATATCTGGCCATTTATGTCTATATTTATATTTCTGTATTTGTCTCTCTGTCTGTCTGTCTGTCTGTTAGTTTATCCATCCATCCTTCCATTCATATATATATATATATAGTTAGATAGAGAGATACACAGATATATAGATATATGGATAGATAGATAGATAGATTGATAGAAAGAGATATTGATCTATAAATATATAGAGTTGCTATACATTGAGTTCTTAGGACACAAACATCACAAACAGATCAGTGTGTCGTGTAATTTTAGTAGTTTCCAATCGGTGATCAAAAACGGTCATAAATACTCGCATTGTTCCATTCTCAATTATAAACGTATAGGCACGATAAATAAAGAAATAAATAAAAGAAAGAAATATAAAAAAAAAAAAATAAAAAAAAAGAAGAAGAAGAAGAAGAAAAAAAGAAGATAAAGAACTCCACAATCCCGGGAATAATAATAGTATTATCCGAAACGTTTTATTTTTTTTATTATTATTATTTTTGTAATCTTCATTACAATCTTAAATTACTAGGAGTTAAACCCTGAGGCTTAAGTCTGAACATTATTTATCTGTGGTTTCAAGTGTGTCATCTTCGCGGTCGTATCTTTATTTAAAATTTTATTTTTCTTGGCTACTTTAACAATAGGTTTTATATATATATATATATATATAAATGAATTTTTTTAGTTTTTTTTGATGTTTTGCTAAAGTAAAGGTGTTTGCTCATGTATAAACGATATGAATAATTTATGACTGAACGACGTTGAGGTTATTTTAAATCGCGGGCTATTGTGAAGTAAAATAACTTCTTTGTCGGGCGATTATCACGGTGTCTTAGATAGACGATAACAATTTATGAGGGAGCTTTTGCAGAAGCGACATTTGTAGATGTATCTTTTCAGTACAGTGATGCTTTGTGATTTTTGTTAGTCTTTTTTTTAACAGATGTTTTGTGTACTGAAATAAGCGCCGAAGATATGTATCTATACACAATGGAAAGAGACGATATCTATAATTAATACTGGTAGGAGAAATTCAAGCCAAAGTAAACAAACAAATTAAAACGTCATCAGAAATATTTTCTTTTAATACGAACACGCTTCAGATCAGATAAGGGCTCAGAGGTTATTTTCACTGAATGCATCCTCCCCACAGAGTGAGATGGGTGTTTTCCCGTTCCGTTTACTGCTCCTATTGTGTGTTATCAAAGGCAAAGAAATGAGATTGCAGGAAAGGACGCGTGTTTGTTGTTTTTCTTGCACGTGGGTTTGTGTAAAACCTGTCATGCTGCTGTCTGGTGGTAATGGACAGCTGCGGGTTTCTACTCTTTTTGTCTTCATAAAATCGAAACTGAATGTTTTTAGTCTTCGTAAATATAGCATCAGCGGGTAAAACATTTATAAATCGTCAGTTCAGTAGTTCGCTGACTTGTTCGTCTTTCATTCGTTCGTGTATTCATTCTTTTTTCACTCATTTGTTTTTTTTCTTTCTGTTTCAGTTAATATGGCATATGAGACAGACGTTACATGTATCAGGTGCAGTCATCGATAAAAAAAAAAAAAAAAAAAAAAAAAATGAAAAAAATGAATTAAATAAAATAAAAATAATAATAACAATTCTAATAGCAATAAAATTATGTAAATATAGCGCCACACAAATAACAATAAATAGACCACTAAAACTGTTCACATAAAATTTAACTTTATTTGTTCACTATCGATTCATGTTATGTGCGTTTGTTATTTTCAAAACTCAAAGGTAAAAAAAAAAAAAAAAAAAAAAAAAAAAAAAAAAAATCGTCGGTGATCTTAACCTGCTTTTGCTTATGCCTTTAATGCACTGGAGGAAGTAAAAATAATATTTAAATATAGCACAGCGTATAAATGTTATATCACAATATGTCGTAGGGTTAGTAATAATATTAATTATAATAATTATATATTAAATGTAACAACAACAAGAATAACAATAATAATAAAAATAGTAAAATTAGTAGTAGTAGTAGTAATAATAATAATAGTAATAATAATAATAATAATAATAATTAAAACAAAATTAAACAGCAGCAGTATTACCAGTATTAGTATTACTAGTATTAGTAGTAGTAGTGGTAGTATTAGTATTAGTATTAGTATTATTAGTAGTAGTATTCGTCAGTGAAAATAACATTAGCGATGGAGTTATTACAGAAGGAGTAACAGAAGGAGTAATGGTATCCGCAATAAAAGTAGTAGTAAAAGCAGTAGTAGTTGTAGTAGCAATAGTATCAGTAGTATAAATATTAGCAAAAATAAGAGTAGTAACAGCAGTAGTAGCAGCAGTAGTAATAGTTCTAATATTGCGACAAAAATGGACAAGTTGTCAGTTTGTATCACATTCACAAAATTATAGAAAGGAGAACAAAATCTAAATTATTTCATTTTTGATTCGTTCACTTACTGGTTACATAAGCTGCAAGAAATTTATGTGGAAGTGTGTTGTGTTTGTGTAAATTCAATAAATCTGTATAATATTTGCTGATTTATAGTGCGTTTTTTTTTTTTTTTTGTTCTTGTTTTTATCATCATTGGTTTTTTTTGTTTTTTTTACTGGCAACTGATAATTCGTTAGGAAAACTAAACGTTATAATGTAGTCATCTCCATAGTCACATTACTGCATGCACAGCACATTAAAAACTCCTCCTAGGTTCAATGTGTAGAGAGTATCATGACAAGTACGACAAAAATGTCTGAAATAAAAAAAAAAAATAAAACAACAACAAAAGCAACAGCAACAACAACAACAACAACAACAAAAATATAACAAAATAAAATAAAATAAAATAAAACAAAATAAATAAAATGCCCCACCAAAAGAAACAAACTAACTACATAAATAGAACGACATACAAAATTTGATTTTCAGTTATTACCAGATTTGTAGTGTGTGTGTGTGTGTGTGTGTGTGTGTGTGTGTGGCTATTTCGATAGTTAAACATTTACATTTAATTATGTTTTTATATTACCCAAAGATTAATTTATATTTTAAAATTTAAATTTGCCTTTTATCTGATGATATAATACAACAATGCGTTTCTTTGAGTAGCTATTTCTATTGTTATTAACATGATAGATCAATTAAACAACTAAACATTAACTTGTGAACTTAAATAAAGACTGCTGCTCTTTTGATTGAACAAGTTATTATTTAATTTTATATCGTACACTGATACTGTGGTACGGGAATAGTTCTATACAAAACATTAATTAACTTTATTTAATCATTATACAAACAGTCATATGAAAAGCAATAATTACTTTAATTACAACGATCTTTACTCATTTTATTCACATCTGTGAGAAGAAAACAAATTAAAAATGTTTTTAAAAATTTAAAAACCAATTATCGTCGAACAATTTAATAAAACACTTCGCAGAATGTTTTAAGTGTATTTGTGGCCCGTACGAATAAATTGTTTAATAAAATTATTTATACTTCCAGCTGTTATTTAACTGAGTTTTGGGCGACCTGTGAGCATTCATAACAGCCGTATGACAATAACATAATAATTGAAAACTTCAACAGTTAATACCACCGTTTTAATAACGTCATTACATCTTGGCATATGTGGCGGAAAGGTAGTTCGAGTTTTCGAAAAGTAGAAACTCCAACGTGTGCGCGATGACGTCACAATTAAAGATGGCTGACTACTTTCAAGAAACAGTAGCTAATTTAATATGTCTGATAAGGAATTTTATGTCGGGCCATCGGTAAACATCGTGATTGTTTCTTTATTAATATTTATTGTCCTTTTTTGGTCTAAAATAGTTGCGATTCGGGAATTGATACTAGCATGCTCGTAAGGCAAAACACAAGATAGGAATTGGCGTAGATAATCATAATAATAATAAGAAGAAAAATCCAACAGTACTTACATATCACTTTGTCTTTGATGTTCTTTGAGTTTTCAGCGTTTGAAACTTTATAAGAAAAAAAAAAAAAAAAAAAAACCCATAATAAACACGTCATTATTAGGAGATAACATAATAATAATAATAATAAAAAGAAGAAAAAGAAGAAGAAGAGGGAAAACATAGAAAGAAAAAAAGAGAGAAAGAAAGAATGAAAAATCGCAACAAAACATTTTTAATAAAAAAAAAAGAATAAAATAAAAGGGTCATGTACCCGCCCAGACAGAAACTGTGATAATACTACTACAATAACAAGACAACAACAACAACATCAACATCAACAACAACAACAACAACAACAACAACAACAACAACAACAAAAACAACAACAACAACAACAACAGACTACAAACAACAACAACAAATAAAAAACAAAAAAACAACGATATCAGCGACTCGAAAACAGATAGGCGCGTGACTGTCCAATAAAATAAAACAGACTACAATCTGTTGACAGATGAAAGATCAAAAAAGTGAAACCAACAAAACAATAACAAAAGGAAAAAAAGTGCAAAAAAGGAAAAAACAATCAGCTACCAAGCAAACTACGAAATTATAATCTCTTTTAACAATGACAAGAAAAAAAAGAAGTAAATAAACAAACACATAAAATACTACTACTACTTGTACTACTATTACCATATTACGACTACTACTATTACTATTAGTAGTAGTACTACTACTACCACTAATAATAATAAAAAGAACAAAAGAAAAAAAAAAAAAAAAAGAGAAGAACGTTCAAGTAAATATAGAAATTAAAGAGATACCTGCACATTGTTCATTTATAGTAAAATTTCCATCAACTGCATCTGAAATAGAAAGTAAATTATTTAAACTAAATTCTAATTTAAAAACAGAAAAGTCAGTCAAAGTAAATTATTTATAGTAACGTAATTTTAAAACTCGTAAAGTGAAAATGAAAATAAGTTATTTATAGTAACGTCATTTTAAACCTGAAAAATGAAAGCGAAATTAAGTTATTTATAGTAAACGTCATTTTAAACGTAAAAAGTGAAAATGAATGGAAATTATTTAAGGTAATGTCATTTTAAACGAAAGTACACAAATATTAAGAGCAATTATTGGAATATAATTTCAGAATACACAAAGAGTGTAAACTTCTGAAAGTGAAGATATATAAATATTATGAAACTATTTTATAAATAACTATTTTATGTCGGTATGTATGGGTGAAAGTATATGAACACTTATGTTAGAGTGTATTTGAGTTATCTGTTTGTAGCCGTGGATTAGTGTTTTTATGCATGGTATTATTTTTTCTCTCTCTTTATATATATATATATGCTTGTGCATGTGTATATATATATATATATATATATGTTCATACATACACACACATACACAGATATGTACACACACACGGACACACACAAACACATACACACAAACACCCACCCACCCACCCACACACACACATATATATGTTTATACATACACACACATGCACAGATATGTATACACACACACGGACACATACAAACACATACACACAAACAAACACACACATATATGTTATACAATACACACGGACACACGGAAACACATACACACAAACACTCACACACACATATATTTACAGTGGTCCCTCGAGTTACGAACTTTTCGAGTTACGAGCCGTCGCCCGGGTTACGAGCGAGCTTCAGATACGCCGCCACTAGTTGGCGCAATGAACAACATAACATCCGGCCTGCATCCCGCGTCTCACTCGTTTTCTTCACGTGATTACCTCACCGCAGAAGCATCTCTGTTGTGTTGAGCTGGCGTGTTGTGCAGTATTTTGCCAAATTTACTGAGTGCAAAGGAAAATGCCGAGAAGAAGAAGCGGATGATTTGCTTTCGATTAAAGCTTGAATTATTAGAAAAACATGTTAGAGGTGTGCGTATTGTCAACTTGACCAGGCAGTTCGAGCATAGTACTTCTACGATATGTACCATGCTGAAGCTAATGGAGTCGATAAAGGTTGTAACTCCAGCCAAAGCCGTTAAAATAATAATGTCTTATCTCCAAGATAAATACTCTTTACAAAACCAGTTTATTTCTTTTCATTCTCTTTTATTTTGTTTTCACAGTGTATTTGTCACGTAATAAAAAATAAAAAATGAATAAAAGGGGGGGGGGCTGGAACGGATTAATGGTATCTGAATTAATTTCTGTGGGGAAAATTGATTTGATATACGAGCAAACTGACATACGAGTCGGTCACGGAACGAATTAAACTCGTAAGTCAAGGTACCACTGTATATAGGAACACACACACGGACACACACACGGACACACACACACACTCACACACACACATATATATACAAACTTGCATATACATACATACATACACACTCATATATACACACAGACACACGGACACATACATACATATATACATATATATATATATATATATGTACACAAACGCACATACACACATACTCACACAAACACACATATATATGTACAAGCTCACACACACACATATATACACACATATATGTACACACATAAACACAGACACACACACACACACACATATATATATGTACACTCATACACCCATACACATATGTACAAACACATGCTGACACACACATACACACACTCACACACATATACGCAGACAGAGGCACGTGACTAACAAAATGAACGTACTATCGGTACAGTTCTTCTCGGAGAAAGTACTTCCGGTAGTCCCTTGTCCAATATTTGGAGTGGCTGTTGACAGATGAAAGTTGCAGACGTTGTCGAAGAAGTGGACGGCTTGGCAGTTGTCGTACATCAGACAAGCCTGTTCGCACGATTCCGCGTTCTGCGTGAAGACTACGACGGCAGCACCAGAGGCTTTTTTGTCTGACGCTTTCGTCATACAACAACGACTACCTAAATAACGTACATGAAACTACTGTGAGATGACGCAACAAAATAATTATACTACAATACAATACAATACAATAAGTAAATAAATAAACAAAGAAAGAAAGAAAGAAACAAATAAAAAAGAAGTAAATAAGAAAATAAATATATGAAATATACTCTGTCAATATATCTTCGGTTTTCGTCCCCCCCCCTCTCTCTCTCTCTCTCTCGCTCTCTCCGTCTGTCTCTCTCTCTCTCTCTCTCTCTCTCTCTCTCTCTCTCTCTCTCTCTCTCTCTCTCTCTCTCTCTCTCTCTCTCTCTCTCTCTCTCTCTCTCTCTCTCTCTCTCTCTCTCTCTCTCTCTCATCCTTACACAACATCACCTGTTTTCTTCAGCTTACCATCTGAACAGTTAATTTTGTAGTAGTCCACAGCGTCTGTTTCGTTGGCTGGTTCAACTTTGTCGAACATTTTGCACGCGTCGGCGACGTAGGTGACGGCCTCGCAGTTGCTGAACACCCTGCATGCAGCAGCGCACGTTTCTGCCGAGGACATCGAGGTCATTATCACGGAGGAGCTGGAACCAACCGTATTTTCCTGTCTTGCTGTCATTGTGCATTTGTCTTAAAAACAAGAAATACATATATACATACATATATATATATATATATATATATATATACATATATATATATATATAACAGAATAAAATAAGAATTAATACTGAATAAAAGAAACCAAAGAAACAAGAACAAAAAGAAAAAGAAAACCATTATGATAATAATATTAATAATAAAAAAAGATTTGATAAACGCAATCTGTTCATTATAACATGAAACTGTGATTGCAGACGTGGGTATGGAAATATATTAAACAGGCTCTCTTGCGTTGTTATTCTGTGTAGAGGTTAAAAAGTTAATAACAATAGTAACAACATCAGAAGCAACAACGGCAGCAGCAATAATAATGGTAACAATAATAACAACAATAACTAATAGCAGCAATAATAATAATAATAATAATAATAATAATAGTAATAATAGTAATAGAAATAATAATAATAATAGTAATAATAGTAATAGTAATAGTAATAATTCTGATGGTAATAATAA
Source organism: Chrysomallon squamiferum (assembly GCA_012295275.1). Lineage (NCBI taxonomy): Eukaryota > Metazoa > Mollusca > Gastropoda > Neomphalida > Peltospiridae > Chrysomallon > Chrysomallon squamiferum. The sequence goes on from CM022679.1 coordinate 27,528,096, forward strand.
TAATAATAACAATATTAATAATAATAATAATAGTAATAGTGGTAATAATAATAATAAAAGTAATAATTATAATAATAGGATTAATAGTAATAATAATAATAATAACAGTAATAATAGTAATAATAGTAAGAGTTATATTAATATTAATAATAATAATGATGGTAATAATAATAATAATAATAATAATAGTAATAATAATAATAGTAATAGTAGAAATAATAATAATAAAAGTAATAATAATAATAATAATAGTAATAATAGTAATAGTAATACTAATGATGGTAATAATAATAATAAAAGTAGTAATAATAATAATAAAAGTAATACTACTACTACTACTACTACTAATAATAATAATAGTAATAATAATAATAATAACAATAACAATAATAATACAATAATAACAATAACAATAATAATAATAATAAAAGTACTACTACTACTACTACTACTACTACTACTACTACTAGCTGTATGTAACTACCTGGTACACATGTACGGGAGTAGTAGACGCCTTCACCAGACACCACATCCTGTGGCGACGAGTACAGGAAGCAGAAACCTTGCTGCATTTCCATGGCAACGCAAGGCAAACTGTCCTTTATAAGTTTAGTGTCACATGCTTCTTTGCAAGCGTCTAGAGTCTTTGCTCCTTGTACTAACGTAGACTCTGAACGACTCCCAGTCTTTTTGTCAAACGGTGTGTACGTACACGCCCCTTCCACCCCTGAAGCAATAAGTGTATAACTGAATAAAACAGAATTAACAGAGGGATAGACACATACATAGATAGACAGATACATAGATGGATATATAGATGGATGGATGGATAGATAGACAGATAAATTAAATTAAATGAAGTAATGTAAAAAAGAAAGAAAGAAAGAACTAAGAATAAAAATAAAAATATCATTTACACATGTATTTTAAATCTCAATAAATAAATAAATAAATACGTGACACACTGCAAATAGACGTACTTACAAACAGACAAAAAGATCGATGCAGGTAGGTAAGTTTTAAAAATAAATAGATTAACTCAAAAAAAAAAAAAAAACAACAACAACAAAAAAACAACAACATAAACAACAAAAACAAAAAACAAATCCATCCCCATCCAAAAAATACTCCAAAACAAACAACGATACAAAAAAAAGAAGAAGAAAAACAAACATTTTCATTCAGTTAGCCTTGTTGAAGTACAATAGTGTACATAAGTAACTAGTCAAGATTTCAGCTGATCAGGAAACAAAAGAATACCTGTGATAACACTTTTATCTGGTTAATCATTTATTTAGACGAATTTCATTTTAAAAAGTGAGATGATACTGTTTATTTTCCATTGTTTAATGTTTATTAATGTTAACTGTCAATAGTTTGATCCTCTTGTTCCATTTGTCTTTATACGAAATTCCGAAAACTACTAAACTCGAATTCCAGATATAATCCACCTCGAATATTCGAAGTCTTATAGGTCTCTAATACACACCTACATACCTATCTACATCTCTTCATACATCCGTCCGTCCATCCATCCATCTATGCATCGATTCATTCATACAGGCATACATGCAATTATAGATATATACATATACATATACACACACATACACGCGTATACATACATATAGTTATTCGTATACATACATATAGTTATTTGCATATATACCTACACACACACACACATACGTGCTCGTTTCATAGATCTGCACATACATACATACATACACATACATACATATATGCATATATATATATATACATAGATACACACACATACATACATACACACATACATACATATACATACATATACACATACACATACATATACATACATACACACATACACATACATACATATACACATACATACATACATACATACATACATACATACATACATACATATACACACATACATACATACATACATACATACATACATACACATACATACATACACACACATACATACATACATATATACATATATGCATATATACCTATATACATACATACATACATACACACATACATACATACACATACACATACATACATATATATACATACACACATACATACACACATACACACATATATACATACATACATACATACATATATACATAGATACATACATGCACATATACATACATACATACACACATACATAGACACATACACACAACACATATACAAAAATAACTTCACTTGATTTGGTGCAGTAAGATGACAATCATTATGACAAAAATAAGTTACTTGTTTGGTGCAGTAAGATGACAATCATTATGACTGTAATTAAGTAGATTCTGTCTCCTTTTCTCTTCATTCTTTCTTATTTGTCAGTCTGATAATTTGTTCTCACTTTCTGTAATAAATAAATAAATAAATAAATAAATAAATAAATAAATAAATACTTACATAAATCATAAACATAAATAAAAATAAAATAATACTTACATAAACAAAGACAGAAAAAAGGAAGAAGCAAACAAACCAAAACAAGCAAACGAACAAACAAAACAAATATATATATATATATATAAAACAAACAGATAAATAAACAACACCAACAACCAAATATAACTTAAATACAGAAACGAACAAACAAAATAATACTTAAATAATTAAACAGACAAACAAACAAAATGCTACTTAAATAATTAAACAGACACATAAATAAATAAATACTTAAATAAATAAACAAAAGAAATAAAAACAAAATAATACATATATAAAACAAACAAACAAACAAATAAATGTTAAGAAACTCAGTGAATTTTAATTTTATATATTATATAACTAGCAAACATGTACATAATTTTATACCTTCACATATATATATGCTCACACACACACATACAGACCTGTATTGAAACTTATGTGACACAAACTTTCTTACGTCGCTGTCTGTCTACATGTGTAATAATATTTTATATACAAATACAACGCACGTACATTGAAACATACCTATCAACGTATGTGGATACCAATTCAGATATTTGTTAAAAAAATCTACATACCAAACTAAAGACACACTGACTCGATTATATTCAAACATTAACAAATCCATCAGTCCGTACACAGAGACACATATGTATGTGTGTGTATATACATACAGACACACACGCAGACACACACACACACATATATAATATATATATAACACATATACATACATGCATGCAGTTATTCATAATATATACAATACATATATACATAATTAAATATTTACACACAGATACAGACATACATAGATAGACAGAAAAATGCATGCATACATACATATTATTTACATAATCATTCAAAGTAATTCAATGTAAGAAATAGATTTTTTTTTAAAGAAAGGAAAAGAAATTAAATGAGAAAAAAACAACAAAAAAACATATTAATCTCGTGAAAATGTTAACATCTGCTTTTAACACAAAATCAATAACGAGTTTCTCGTATTTAGATTAGATCTTTAATCATATTTAATTCATTTTTATTTTGATTGCTTTTAATTATAACAAAATTAAAATTTTCTTTATCAAAACAGATGATCTATAGATTCTCTTTTACCCTTCAACTACGTCCTGTCGCGCGCGCGCACGCACACACACACAGACACACACACACATAAAATACGCATACATTAAACATAAATTAAAGTCTTCTTTAGATCGATGGTCTGAAAAGTCAGTGGTTTTAAAATGAGAATATTTTAGTATTGCAACAGTGTAACTGTAATCATTTCAAAACTGTAGTATACATTATTTCATCTATTGATCTAGTCACAAGTTTTAATGTTAACTAACAAATACAAAATATGTTTTAGTTTGTGGTAAGCGCTCTTTCATAATCGTTAGGAGCTGCTTTGAATAAATTCACAAGTTTGAAATTGTAACGTACTGCACCTTTTCTTAGTCGCAGACAATACAACGTCTGTTTTCATTTTTAAATATCGAAAAAAAAAAAAAAAACATTTTTAAAAATTAATAACTGCGATCTCTGCGTCAGAGTAATGAATGGGTGTATCCCATCGATTGCCACACCCACACTTATCCCAGGTTCGAGCAAGCAGGTGCAATTTTGTACAGACCTGAAGAAAGGTTTCGCTGTGTTTCTGACCTCTGCCTCTGATGTTTTGTCTGACTTTTATACACGTGAAAGACTTTGCTCTACGACACATTTGTCAAACGTCATATAATTATTGTTCTCTCTTATCTCTTTGAAAGTTCATATAAACCGATCCATGGTTTTATATATATATATATATATATATATTAAAAAAAGAGTATATCTTCGTATGGTGAAAGAAGGTTTGTCTCACACACACACAACACACACACACACACACACACACAAACACACACACTTATATATATATTTATTACGCTATTAGGAAAAATGTCGAGAGTCTTATTAAAATAAAGCGTTTATGCTCACCTCGCTATTAGTCAGCAGATTAATGTAAAAACGGATGCGCTTTTTGCCCGAGATTTTACCCCCGGGGAATCAAAGGTTTTTTGAGAAAAAAATATGTCAGTCAAAATAAAAAAAACAAGAATGACAAGAATGTTATTTGGAGCCGTAAAAAAAAAAAAAAAAAAAAAAAATTAAAATGTGATTCCAAACGACAAGAAATATATTCACATACAAGAAAATCCTCATATACACATAAACAAAACAAAAAAGTAAATAAATAAACACACAAAAAATCCTCTGATTCTTACAAATTTATGAATATACACTGACAAATACAAAATACTATGATATTTCGTTACAGAATGATTTAAAAAAAAAAAAAAAACTGAAAAACAATATCGTACCTTCTTTCGATATTCGATGTCTTTAAAGAGAGGAAAAAAAATAATCCAACACAGCCTCGTTTTCAGTTATATCATTCCCAAGTGTCGTGTGAACTGAAATATGGAATTTTTTTTAATTTTTTTTATTTTAAATTCCGCCTTCGGTCGTTTAACCAGTAACGTAATGTCAGAGTGAAACGAGTCATCTTATTTGTCAGTTCTTGTCGCAGTCCCTACGTGAGCGTTTCCTTTGCAGTGTGTAAACAACTCGCCTCAGCCTATCCTGACAGAACGTAGACTAAAGCGGCTCTTGTATTGTCGTCGTTACTTATTGAGTGTAGGCAATGTAAAACACGCCTAACGTATGTCGGTCACACTTGTTGTTATTGTCTGAATAGAGGAATATTTGTTCGACGAAACATTCTAACTTTCACGGTTATTAGACATGCAGCTAAAGTGCAGTCGCATGATGTTTTTTTTTTTTTTTTTTTTTTTTTTCTTTCTTGTTTTCCTAATATTTTAGTACTTGAATGGTTTCTGTTTTGGCGGGGACACGCTTCCAAATCACTTCGAGTGATGATTTTTATCGTCTGATGCGTTCTCTTTACTCTGTTGTTGTTTGACCGTCTTTGAGTACGAAGCACGAAACAAGAATAATAAAGTATCTAACAGACGTGGAACTTGTGACTATTGTTTGTGTTAGTCTTGTTGAGTAAGTTTCCCCCATTTGGAAAATGTTTGGTTTGACGTCATTAAAATATTTTTCTTTCATAGTAAGCGCTCTGTCACAATCGTTTGTGGTTGCCGTGAATAAATTGACAAGTTTGACATTACTGAGATAGAATACATTTACGTTTTGCTAAATTTTTTTTTTTTTTTTTTTTTTTTTTTTAATATGTTAATGTTTATTGTTCAAACATAAATATACAAATATGGGACATTTTTCGAACATAAAATACCAGCTGCGATATTCAGGCTGTTTTAACTTTCAAAGCCAGCCACATTTTTATTTACATTTTCCACACGAGCCAAACACCATGACATATTTACCAAGGTTTAAAGATAAGCAGATTTAACACTTCTAAAAATTTGAACTCGTGAATTCATTTTTTTTTTTTTTTTGTCTCATTATTAAAATATATCATTTGTAAAGTAACTTAAAGCAGTGATAATGTTTAAATCGCGTTAAAATTAAAGTATAATAAGTTGAACGTAACAGCTGGAGGCTGCTGTGCAGTGTTTAGTCAAATAAAGAATATGGCGCTCGTTTTGTGAACACCGGTTGTCAGCCACTTAGAGTCGTGTCTTACAAACTGAATGTAAGAAATATTTAAAGCGTGTGAACAATTAACTTAGTATAGCGTTTAGAAAAAGAGGTAACCTTTTATAATAGTTTCCTAAATTTTGACATAACTGTTTATGGTCAAAACGAACTGAAGAAATTCGCGACTATCACCTTACTGAGCTGAGTTAAACTTCTCGTACGGTTCAAACTGCGTGTGTTGTTTGAAGAAAGTGCAAAAATGATATACAGTTTATTTATTTTTTGTCAGGTGGCAAAAACGACTCAAGAAATACAAATTCTCTTAAGTCTACAATCGCGACAGCTTTGCTTGTCAAACGTAAAGTGGTCGTTAAACAGAAGAAAATAATACGACTAAATCGACGATCTTTTTATGAAGTATTTAGCAGTAAGGACGTTTTTTGGTTGTTGTTTTTTTTTTAAATGCGTTTTCCCACAAATATACTGTCTTGATAACCGAGTGAATTTGCGGTGATTGAAATCGGAAAAAAGTCTCATATCACAAGGACTGAATATTTCTTTCGTAAATGAAATGTTTTCATATTGATGCAATGTTCGTTCTGTTTTTTTATACTTAATGTTCGTTCTGTTATTTATCTCTATTCTCTCTCTCTCTCTCTCTCTCTCTCTCTCTCTCTCTCTCTCTCTCTCTCTCTCTCTCTCTCTCTCTCTCTCTCTCTCTCTCTCTCTCTCTCTCTCCTAATAATGTTTTCTTATATTTATAATATTTATTTCTCTCTCTCTCTCTATCCTAATAATGTTTTCTTATATTCTCTCTCTCTCTCTCTCTCTCTCTCTCTCTCTCTCTCTCTCTCTCTCTCTCTCTCTCTCTCTCTCTCTCCTAATAATGTTTTCTCTCTCTCTCTCTCTCTCTCTCTCTCTCTCTCTCTCTCTCTCTCTCTCTCTCTCTCTCTCTCTCTCTCTCTCTCTCTCTCTCTCTCCGTCCCTCCGTCCCTCTCCCCCTCTCTCTCTGTTTACTTAATACCCTTCTTCGTTCGTTCTTTCTGTATTTTCGACAACTTGAACAAGTCCGGCTCTAGCTAGAATTTGTTTGTATAGGTAGGTAATAGAAAATCTTTGCCAGTTGACTATTGTCATTTTATAATCCTCGGTCAGTAGGTTCAATAAAATTATTATAAAGATTATTCTTCATGCTTCATTGACTTGATATATTCCTACGTCAGATAAATTCGAGTGTTGGTTTACAATGCTCACAACGTTTTTTACAGGCGCCATTACAATAAAATGCAATGTGGGAACAAGTATGAAAACATTGTGACATTGCTTGCTGATTCGCGAAGCCGTTTACAGACAGCATAAGGTATAATTATAAAGAGAGAATAATAGATATCGTGCGTGGGTTTATGCATACAAATATATACACACACATACATGCATGTTCATACATATATACAAATATGCATACATATTTAGACAGCTGCATACATAGAAAGATACCTAAATAAATATATAAACAATTAAATAAATTAAAACAATATATAATATAAATACACTTACAGTAAATAAAATATAATGCATAATTTCCAGATTTTCATTCCTGCTGGTGAAAACACTTGAATAAGAGAGAAGACATTTTCTTTTTGGGTCATCTAACAATACACAGAAAGCTGTTACTTACACAATATTGTTCGTGTGTTATTGCTCAAATGACATTGTAAATAAGAGTTCAATTTATACTGCTACTACTACTACTACTACTTTACTACTACTACTACTACTACTACTACTAATAATAATAATAATCATAATAGCAATAACAAAAATAATAACAGATAAAAGGGAGATACATAGAAATGGTAGAGAGAAGAGAGTTGCTTCAAATTTCGAGTTGATCTTTCTTTCATTATTTACATGCACTTTTACTTAACTTATTTGCAAACCATCTGTTATTATAATTTTATTTTATTTTTATATTATTATTATTATTATAATTAGATTTTAATTTTCATTTTAAAAAATACACATACACTTAGCATTCGTAATATGAACAAATTACTCGTCAAAATTCATTCTTCATTTTTCCCTGAACTTGTGTGTAAATATGCCTAATTAGACGAAATCGCAAAAGCAAATTGAAGAAATGTAAAGGAAAACATCTGATGCAATACTTTCAATGACTTTGTGCCGTTTATTAGTCTATGTCAATATTTGGCTGCTTTTAACTCGCGTATCTTAAACAGCTGGACACAGACCTGTGTAAATACGAAATTCTGTGCATCATTATTATTTACATAATATGCCAGTCGTTCTGTCTCTCGTTTCATCTGCCCACTTTCTCTTTCTTTTGTATGCATGTATGTATGTATGTGTATGCATGTTTGTATGTGTGTATGTATGTATGTATGTAGTTTAGGGTTTTGAATATTCTCTGTCTTATGTACGTCTGAATAGACTCTGCACACAGACAATATTCGGGAACGCACTGGCGCAGGAGGACAAAGTCCAATCACGACCTCACAAACCTGTCAGATACCGCTGACCAGACTCGAACATTATGGCACCAATTCGCCCGCACTTCGAAGGCGGACAATGTTACCGTTCGGCCATGAAACAACCTTGTATGAATGTATGAATGTATGTATGTATGTATGTATGTATGTATATTTTTGTGTGGATGTATGTATGTGTGCGTGTGTACGTGTGTGTGTATATTTTTATTATGTGTGTATGTGTGTTACTTTGTACGTGTGTATGTATATTTATTGTGTGGGTTAACTCCCACTTAGCGTAAAACTTCAAAAAATCGGTCTCCCATATAGTCTAAATGATGTTGGGATACCTGGGCCAAATGTTTTCATAGTAATTTTTTTTTTTATATTAAGTGAAGATAGTAAATTTGACTATGGTCGAGTGTATATTTTTTTTATTAAGAGCTATTGTCCGTGTTGATATTAGTGAATATAGCTCAGCAGATATCAGTGTGTCTGAGTGAATAGAATACGGCATAGAATGGTGTTTCCTCCGTGTTTCCAGGTGTCGAAATGAACGGATGATTTTGTTTTCATTACACCCAGTGTATCATCCGATACTCACAAGAATCATGCAAACTAGCCATCCCTTTTAGGGACAACGCTGATGTCCAGATGTATTGATACAGACTACAACACGAATGCAACAGACTGACCAAAGATAATCCCATACCACCCAACTCCCATCAAAACCCAATGTTGTTGAATAAATAAAGAAAGATAAAGAAATAAACAAATAAGATTAAACAAACAAACAAAATAAAAGTAATATAAATGAATAAATAAACAAATAAATAAATAAATAAATAAATAAATAAATAAAACATATTTAAAGAAAGATAGAAAGTATAAACCGTTTTAAACAATCATTTTATTTCTGTAGCCGATGAATAAATAAACAAACGTTAAATAAATAAAACATTTAGAACACTGAACGTAAGTAAACCATTTGATGGAGATAACTGATCATTTTATTTTAATACGCAGCATCCATAAAACTGTGAATTTGTAAACATTTGGAACAAAACGTCAGTGACATATATCTAATGATGGATGAATGTGTGTGAATGTGTTTGTGTTTATATTACACACAGCAATATTACAATACAATCAACATTTGAGCTACGTTATCGTAGAACACACTATTTTAAATCTCTAGTCCAAGGAAATAATGATGTCATGTACTAGGTCACTGGCAAGAAACGGAAGGAAATAAAACTCAGTTTAATATAATATGATAACAGGCTCTGAAACGTCTGTTAGAAATCGTGGTAATAAAACCCTTTATATAAATATATATAGTGTATTAAAAAATACAAATAAAATAACCTACTACTACTACTAATAATAATAAACGACGTGGTATTAACATATATATATATTAAAAAATGTGTTAAAAAATTCAAATAAAATAAACTAATACTACTACTACTACTACTACTACTAAACGACGTGGTAGACGTGTGTCCAAATCTCCATGGAAACTGGCAGATGACTGAAGATGATTTCAGAGATTGGCATACGCTAATTCACAGAAGAAAGTGAAATCCTCCTGTAATAAAATAAATAAATAAATAAATAAATAATAGCAATAAAATAAAATACTCAGTCTTAATAATTAGAGAAAAGAAAATTAAGATTACCAAGTGACTCTTTTACTATTAAAGGATTCATAGAACAGCAATACTTGGACGATGCAGCATCAGCGTTCATAAAGAACCGTGCTTTCTAAGTCAAATTTTTATTTCGATTTCATTTTGCAGATAGTAACTTGAAATTCTGACCAGTAAACGACGATATCCATGGCTTTACTCGAAACGTTCAAAATGTGGTGTTTGAAATATGAAGACATTAAGTTCAACGCTTTATTTATTTATTTATTTACTTATTAATTTTTATTATTATTATTATTATTATTATTATTATTATTATTATTATTATTATTATTATTATTATATTTATATTTTTTATTTATATTTTTTATTTTTTGGCCCACTGGATATTTTAAGAGTAACAATATTCCTTTGACCAACCTTTAGACAGAACTAAAAACAACGTACAACAAAACTATTATCAGAAAGAAACTAGGAGAAAAGAATTTCTTGTTAGAAATGTTTCCACTAACAGTTACATGCCGCGAGACTTATATTCCACAACAACTGAACTGAACTGAATACATTGTCACAGCATAACTGGTTTGATTGATAACAATGTCGTATGAACTGCAGTTACAGTATACCCAAGATAAAACGACCATCAGCAGAATATATATTTATACTGCGTAATGTCAGTTAATAGAAAGCAAATATATTTTATTTACGTAATACCAGTTAATTAGAACTTTTGTAATAGACAACTTACATTTGGTATTTTAACTATTAACTAATACTTTATGACGGTAGAATATAAAATGAAACTGTAGGAAAATAAATTAATAAGGATTAGAAACATAGTACGAAAAACATAATAAAAAATAACAACAGCCACACACAAAAAGCCCCCAAAAAACAAACACACACACACACACACACACACACACACACACACACACACACACATTTCAAATAGAATTAAAAAAAATACAGCGCCAACACACGTTAACATATAGAGCGGATGCATACTCAGTCTTTTATGGAATTTTCTACACACTTCGTTATTTGTGATTTTTTTTCTATTAATTATTAACTGTACTAATAATAAAAAATGACGGTAAAGAAAAGAAAAGAAAAGAAAAAGAACTAAAAATAACGATTGCAAACAAAATAAGAAAAAACAACAAACAAATACCAACAAAACAAAACAACAACAACAAAAAAGCCCGACACACACAAACACAAATAATAAAAAAAAATACAGCGTCACAAAATAACTTATAAAGTTGATGCATACTCAGTCTTTTAAGGAATTTCTACAAAACTCTTTATGAAATATATGAACAAATAAGAGACCTTTGAAAACTGTACATTTGGTAGCTGCGTTTGAAAGCTCCACACCCACACACACCCACACGAAATCCACATAGACATACACACACACACACACACACACACACACACATATATCAAAAAAAAAAATAAAAAAATACAGACAAAACACACGTTAATATATTACAAAAATAAATAAATAATAATAATAAGAAACAACAAAAAAAAAAAAAAGAGAGAGAGAGAGAGAGAGAGAGATATATATATATATATATATATATATATATATATATATATATATATATATATATGACGCATACTCAGTCTTTTAAGGAATTTTCTACATATTTCGATAAAAAAAAAGTCGCACAAACAAAAATTCAAATAATAAAATACAGCAACTAGGCCAGAGAACTTACAGTTAACGTATACTCAGTCTTTTAAGGAATTTTCTACAAATCTCTTAATGCAATGTGAAGTAAGCGGGTAAATGTTAGTTTCTATGCGTTACCGCGGACTCGTTGTTTTAATGTAAAACTTTGTAATAAATTAAAAGTCACTAACAAGTGAATGGTATCATACTAAAGATACTTTAACAATATGTGACCATAGTGTTTTCAGACATAATATATATATATATATATATTTAGTAACAAATCAGAGACCTTTGAAAACTCAACGTTTTGTAGTAGCGTTTGAAAGCGTCTGATGTTGTTGAAAATCTCAACTTCTGAGTCGAGCTGAATCCCAGACAAAATGTTGTTAACTATACACAACATGATCGCCTTCTTTTCTTCAGTATCTCTGAAATAATAATAATAATAACAACAACTAAAACAACAACAAGAACAAGAACAAGAACAACAACAACAACAACAACAACAACAACAACAATAAATAATAATAATGGTGATGGTAATAATGATGATGCTGATGATGATAAGAAGAATTCTAAAAATGAAAGTTATTTTTATAATTACAAATTTTATTTGATTAATTTTTTTAATTTAATCGAATAACATTAAGCACGAATTATTTGTTTTGTCATGTCATTCATTCCTTCATTCCTTCATTCATCCACCCACCCATCCACCCACCCATCCACCCATCATTCCTTCATTTATTCAGTCACTTATTGACATGATACACCTGCACGTAATTCTCACCTGTAGACAATTGTGACAGGACGTGATCTTGTTTTCTCTTGCTCTGTTTGCATCTTTAGAACCAGGGTTGTCAGACTGGTTATTAGTTTTGTAGGATCTGTTGTTGGTGGCCATCGCTGTACACAGTAATGTTCAATCTGCCTTTCTTGTGTTTCTCTCTGTTATAGATTTATTTATACTTATTACTGAACGTTATATTAGTATTAGAATCAGGAGGAGAGAGAACCAGAGAGACAGAGAGAGAGAATCAAAGAGAAAGACACACAGAAAAATATACACTATAGGTAGAGAGATAAATAGAAAGACTGGAAGGTAGACAGGTTCTATATAGTTTGTAAAATAAACACAAACACACACCCACACACAGATAGATGATATATAGATAGACGATATATAGATATATAGATCGATAGATAGAAAAGTGGATAGGTAGGGGCTAAGTGGCTAGGATTAAATACAACACAGATATGTGTATACTGAGACACGAAAGAGTAAGGACCGGACTGAGAGAAAGAAAGGGTTACAGAAAACGAGGGACAAACAATTCAGCCAAGAAGAACGACCGGACTGAGAGAAAGAAGAACGAATACCAAGTAATAAATAAATAAATAAATAAATAAATAAATAAATAAATAAATAAAAATCAAGTAAAGTAGTAGTCACAAAACGAAGGAACAAAGAAAGAGAAGGAAAAGTATACGTGATTTGTATGATGTAACTGTCTATGAGAAAACCTTTGTGTGAACAAGCAGTGTTTTTTCTGTTATCTGCTCAATGTCCGGCCTCTCTTGTAGAGCTATGATTGTGTTTTCACCGTGTTGTACAGTCTGGCCTGCAGCAGGAATCAGATCACTGAACTGGAATTTAAAAAGAAAGAAAAGAATTGGTTACAGTTACATTACAAAGTTTACACAAGTTAATGAGGATATAACTTTATTTCGGATTTTCCCCATTTGTTCGTCCATCCATCTCCATCCGTCCATACTTTCATTTATTCATTCATTCGATTATTCCACTGATATCATCAGATACTGTACCGTCTTGATATTATTTTTTATTTTTCATTTTTTTTGGATGTCTAAATCGCCAGAATTTTTTTAAATTCTGAATACATATAAATAACCTCGTAGAGATTTCTTATTTAATAGTAATAATTGTTTAGATTTGTTATTTTACTTACATGTGAACTGAGAGTAATAATTTAATAGATTTGTTATTTTACTTACATCTGAACTCACAGTAATAATTGTGTAGATTTGTTATTTTATTTACATCTGAACTGATAGTAATAATTGTGTAGATTTGTTATTTTACTTACATCTGAACTGATAGTAATAGTCGTGTATATTTGTTGTTTTACTTACATCTGAACTGATAGTAATAATTGTACAGGATTCATTTTCAGTGACCAGTCTCCAGAAACTTTCTTCAGATCCTTTTTTATAACACGTCATCAAGTATCCATGTGTAGAGATTACAGACTGAAACGAGTTGACAAGTCACAAACAATTACTTAACACATCTTTATTTATTTATTTATTTATTGACTAGTTAGCAGAGGTACACAATCAAGGAGTATATTTATTGATATTTAGTACAGTTGTGGATATAAGGATAAAGAGACTAATAGATACAGATGGAAAAACGTATGGACGTATGTACGAATCGATGCATGAACAGAAGAAAGGTGGAAGTGGACACACAATTTGAATCAAAAAAATCTTCATCGTGCTTACTGGTAGACGAAGTGAGAAAAATTCCTGATGACCATGAATCCAAAGCATGTACTTATTAGCAGTATCTGTGAAAAAAAGAAAGACAAATGTGTATATTATATATATATAAACGAATTACGTAATTATTACAATACTTACATTCATACATAAGACACAAAACCAAACTTACACACACATATACACAAACATACACACATACACATACACGTGTATATAAATATGTGTATATGTATATTTTGTGTATGTGTATGTATGTAATCTCAAGTGCTTGATATTATACAGTTATACAGTTAGTTCGAGATAAAATAAAACACTACTGGAAAGAGTACAAGACGTGTTAGCATGTTTACAATTTTAATATTCTATTTTTGTTATTATTATTATTATTATTTCATTTTTAGATTTATTTATTTATTTTTTGTTTTAACTTCGTGTAAGAGTAAACTCACTTTGATATGGATTTTCACTGAGTGATTCAATTTCCTGTAAAAAGAATCAAACATTTCAAACAGTGATTTTTACATAAGACAATACGTCTTTACATAGACCGCCCTAATTTAGTTAACTGTATTTTAAGAAATTATTATTATTATTATTATTATTATTATTATAAAATATGTATTAATACTAACACTATACATTTATTTTTGCTGTTAAATTATGTTATGTTGTGTGTAGTACCACAATAACAAAAACAACAACAGCAACAACAAGAAAAAACCCAAAACAATAACAACAATAGCAACAACAATAACAACAACAAAAACAACAACAATAATAACAATAATAATAATAATAATAATGATAATTCTAGCATGTTTGATGGTGACGATGATGGTAATAAAAAATCGCGTTTGGTCTAAGCATATTTGCATGAAACAGTATAAATCATCACATCATAAAAATAAAATGATCAGAATTATCAACACCTTCATTATCATCAACATTATCGTAAACATTATCATCAGTATCATCAATATTATCAACATTATCATGGTTATTGTCATCAAATTATCATTATCATTATCACTGAGGTTACCTGCGCCAGCTGAGTGATGGATTTCTTCCCCATTAACAGTGAATGCTTCTGTTTTGGAAACAATTTTCTAAACTCTTCAGTTCTCAGACTGGTGTCACCAAACTTGGCCAGTTCAATAATGGCGATGAAGATCACTTCATACTGGTCCTGTAACAACACAATGCATAGATATATGTATATATATCAGAGTGAACGTGAGAGAGACTAAATATAAGACAGACAGTATGAGAGAGAGAGAGAGAGAGAGAGAGAGAGAGAGAGAGAGAGAGAGAGAGAGAGAGAGAGAGAGAGAGAGAGAGAGAGAGAGAGAGAGAGAGAGAGAGAGAGAGAGAGAAATAGAGAGAGAGAGAGAGAGATTTTAACCAAAATTACCTTAGTTTGTATGAGACCTCTACGTTGATCTCTTAGTTTCACGATCACGTTTCTGATGTCCACACGTCCAGTTGTGTTCATCTCATCCAGTAAAATGTGTAAGGCAATGTACGTTCCCGTTCTGCCAACACCAGCACTGAAATCAGACGTTGATATATAAAACTAACACACAATTTATGTAATTAGGTGTGTATATGTACGTACATGTACCTATGTGTATGTCTGTGTCTAGTCATAAATATTAGTTAATACTTTAGTTTTGCATCTTCACTTGTGTTAACTGTTAAAACCGTAATTAATTAGGTAATACCCATTGTGTTACGGTTGTTAAGGACTGAAATGTGTTGTAAGATGAAGTCGTGTTACCTGCAATGAACAAGGACTGGTCCTGGTTGCACTGGTTTGGTTTTGCGGACGCGCAGTAGAAAGTGGATGAAGTCGTGTACATCAGGAACACCGTGGTCAGGCCAGGAAATGAAATGGAAATGTTGAAATATTTCTGACTTGCCAGTCTAGAAAGAAAAATACAAAAATAACAAAACTTTCTCAAGATAAAATTATTATTTTCTAGATTACAGTGAGCTCTGTCTGTAAAATAATGTGAATGATAGAAAGAGCATGAAACTGAGAGAGAAAAAAACAGTGAGAATAAGATAAAAGAAAAGACAAAGACAAACTGAGCCTTGGTGTAACACATACAGAGAAATGTAATATATAATAATATTGTTTATCTATATACGAAACGACTTTTTTAATACAAACCTCTGTGTTTGTTACGGAGAATTTTCTGTAAACAAAATCACTTCTGTCTTGTTTTTCAGTGACTGAGATGATGAAGGAGCCGGTTCTGAAACTTCCTGCATCTGTCCAGTATGGTTCACACTTTGACTACAAGTAGAAACAGAAACACATTAAATGGAGAACGAAGGATACAGGCATATAAAGACATCAGCACACACACACACAAACACACGCACGTACACACATATATATTAGTATATACATCAGGTAATAACTAACTAATTAATTAACTAACTAACCAACTAACTAAATAAATAAATGAATACAGACGAACACAAACGTAACCGGCTGTCAAAAATTCAAAATGTTAATAACTTATTAAATAAAATATATAAATTATTTATTTTGTGTTGTTTTTATAATCACCTTGGTCCCTTCGACAAGGTTGGTCAACATGATAATGTGTCCACATTTTTTCTCCCAAATCATCCGCCAGAAATCAGGAACAGTAATTTTGTTAGGTGCTGACAAATAAATAAATAAATAATGAGTGAATGAATAAAACAGGTAAATAAGTATGTAATTCAGTAAATAAATAAATAAATAAATAAATAAATAAATAAATAAATGCTTGAATATATCTAAGAAGAAAGAAAGACTGACTAATGAAGAAATCAGTAGAAGGAAAATTAAGTTTTATTGTGACTAAAATCATATTGACAGTTATAATATGTATTGAAATATCTCTCCGTCTGTTTATCTCTCTCGCTCATTAATATTTATTATTTTATTTATGAATACTATCACATTTTAATAGCAACCGTTAATTAGGTATCGCCTATATTGTTTGAATATAAAAGTAACATTAGAAGTGACTATGGAGATATATCCAAATGTGCTGACAAAAGAGAGTTTGTGTATTTAAAAGCTGTATCAGAAAGAACAGAAAATTACCTTGTGCTGCTATGAAATAGTTCTTCTCTCTGTAAGACTGAAACACAAAAACATTTAAGGTTATTAAAGAGAGAGAGACTGAGAGCGAGAGAGAGAGAGAGAGAGAGAGAGAGAGAGAGAGAGAGAGAGAGAGAGAGAGAGAGAGAGAGAGAGAGAGAGAGAGAGAGAGAGAGAGAGAGAGAGAGAGAGAGAGAGAGAGGGGGTTGTATTGTCTCAGTAAACACAGAAACAAAGATGAAATAATAGAAGGAAGAGTCTCTACTTACATCAACATAGCTGGCGTTAATGTAATCAGAGTGCGCATCTCCCGACAGCTTGCTTAACACCACACGGTTCTTGTCATCTTGATAATAATAATAATAATAGTAATAATAATAATAATAATAATAATAATAATAATAATAATAATAATAATAATAATAATAATAATAATAATCATAATAATAATCATAATAATAATAATAATAATAATAATAATAATAATTTAACAACAATATTGATGATGATGTTGATGATTTCAGCAGTTCTACTACTACTACTACTGATATAACAATAACGTCTTGTTAGTTTATTTTTTTAATTTACTGTCCCTCAGTCTATTATTTATTTATTTATTTATTTATGCATGCGTGCATGTATATCTTCTTCTTTTTTCCTTTCATTCTTTGTTGGTAGCCTTGTTTCCTTCTTTATTATTTCTGTTTATATTTTTTTCTTTCTTTCTTTCTTAATTTATTTATTTATTTATATATTTCTTTTTTCTTCTTTCTTTCATTCTGTTTTTGCTGTTATTTTGTTTAAATTTGTTTGTTTCTTAATTATTTAATTAATTAATTTTTCTTTTCTCAGACTTTTGATTTATTTGTTTATTTATTTATTTATTTATTTATTTTATTTATTTGTCTAAACTTTTTGACTAAACACTGCAGAGAAAGACATCCGTGTCTGAGTCAGTTTATAAATAATTTGCTTCCTCTTTTCTGTGTTACTAACTGGTCGTTCAGGAAATGTTCACTCTTACAGGAAACAATCAACAATAACATTAAAGTGTCAGGAGCGAACCTTTGAGAGTTCTAGGGGCGACTCTAAACTCCATCCTCTAATAATGGAACAGGCAGTTCTGTTATTTCATCCTCGAATGGTAATACTGTCTTGTTACCATGTGTTGTTACCATGGAAGATTATAATGATGAATATGATGATGATGAATATGATGATGATTATGGTGACGATGATAATGAGGAGGAAGATGATGATAATAATACTAACAGTCGTAGCTGTGGTGGTGGTGGTAGTAGTAGTATCAGTAGTAATATTAATAAGAATAATGATGGTGATGATGATGATGATAGTAATAGTAATAGTAGTAATAGTAGTAGTAATATTGGTTGTGATAATGATAAAAATGGTGGTGGTGATCATGATGATGATACTAGTAGCAGTAGCAGTAATTAATTAACTATAAAAAATAAAACAAATAATAATAATGAAAATAAAGTGGCATTAATTGAAATTAGCAATTTAAGCAACAGGAAAAAAAAAAAATGAAACAGCAACAAATGAATGAGTGAGTGAACGAATGAATGAAATAAAATAAAAACCTATAAAATACAGTAATAAAAATATAAATAAAAACGAAAGAAAAAACTTACACGGATAGTAGCCTCGAAATCGGTTTTTGGAAGAATTTTCTGGTATCTTTGACGTGTCGTACGAAGACGTAAATTCATTTGAAAGTTTCTAAAATAAAAGAAAAGATGGAAATAAATAAATAAATAAATGATTAAATAAATAAAATAAATAAATAAAAAATAAAAAACAAAATCAATTAAATTAAAACAAATGAAATGAACTAACGAATTGATAACAACAATTGTACCCAATGAAAAAGCAAACAAAACAACAAAGCAACAAAAAAAAAAAAAAAAAAAAAAAAAAAAAAAAAATAAAAAAAAAATAAATTAAATAAAAAAAAAAAAAAAAAAAAAGAAATAGGAAAGTCAAAAAAAAAAAAAGAGAAGAAAAAAAAAAAAAGGAAAGGAAAATAAAAAGAAAAATCATCATTTACATTCTTTTACAATTTTTTTTATTTAAAGTGAATGATACCACGTTAACACAAATTATGTGATACAAACCTTGAACTCTGTTTCAAAACCTCCAGGCTGTTGTCTGATTCTCTCTACAATAAACGACAGTTCTCTGACTGGTACAGCTTTCACAGGCAGTGCGACGTGAGACACATTGAAATACACTGACCCTGGCACTTCGTCACCATGGCAACCAGACACCTCTTCAGATCCAGACACTTCTACTGAACCATTCACCTCTACTAATCCACTCATCTCTGCAGATACAGTGACATGTGCTGATCCGGTCGGTACAGCATGGTTTTCACGTTTTGTCATCACTTCTGAAGTTGCATTCTGATTTACGCCAGATGGCGCGTCTGATGTCTGATCATCTTCTGCATCATTTCCCTCAGGCAAAAGGCGAGTGTCAAAAGTGGCATTGACGTAAACCACGTCTCCATCTTCTGTATAAAAATAACATGTTAGCATGAAAGAAAAAGATCAAAGAAAAGAACACTGTGGTTATTTCAGAGACAGCTTCGAAAAGAAAAGAATCAGTTTGATATATAATTCATTTTTTAAAACAGCAACAACACATTATAAAAGAAGTAGAAGGAGAAAGGAAAGAAAACAAAACAAACAACAGCAAAGAAATTAATTATATATTGTTTGAAAATTCTATTCACAAGTCATACCTTTTCTATGAATGTTTCTAGATTTAGAAGACTTTACGTTGTCAAGCTCCACAGATTCTTGATTGTCATGTTTCAACCTTCGTCGTCTTCTACAAGAAATAACAAACACAGAAACACCATTGGCGACGATAACAACAACAATAATACAAATGATGATGATGCTGACAATAAAAAAAGGTCTAAGGATGATGTTAATGATGATTATTATGATGGTGATGATATTTGTTCATTGTAACGGAACTATTATCAATATTTTTCATTCATTTTGATCACTGCTTTATTGGGTATTTGATTCTTAAATTCATTAATAGGTTACTTCAATAATATATGCAATAATGTTAAACGAGAGAAAGACAGACAGAGAGGGAGAGAGAGAGAAGGATAGGAATGTAAATAGAAAGGTATATATATATATAGATAGATAGATAGATAGATATATAAAGAGAGACATATAGATTGTGTACGAATGTGCCTGTATGTGCGCATGTGTGTGTATGTAAAAACGTACCTTATTATAAAGATTAATACAGCCACAAAAATAATTATTCCCAGGCCAGTCACTGAAATCCCTGCAGTCATACCCATAACTGGGGCAGCAAAACCTGAATTATTATTATTATATATAAAATATGTGTATCTATCTCTCTCTCTATATATATACATTATTTAGTGTATGTGTGTGTGTGTGTAAATAAGTATATATGTATGTATGGATGCATGGATTTATGGATGTGTATGTATGTATGTGTGCATGTGTTTATGCATGCATGTATGTGCATATGTATGTACGTACCTGTACAATCTACACCTGTCCATCCACTCTGACAACCAGTTTTACATTTACCATCAACATGATTACACTCAGATTCGTCTTTACAGTGTCTGTCTTCACAAGACAACAGACAGCTGGAACCATACCACCCTTTTAAACACGCTGAAAGAAAAAACAATATATAATGATAAAAACTGTATCTGAATCTATCTATCTCCGTTTATCCATCCATCTATCTTTCCATCTGTTCGTCTGGATGTCTGCCTGTCTATCTATCCATCCATCTATCTATCGGTCTACCTGTCTGTCTTTAAATATATATATATATTTACACATACTCACACATATGAAATAACAATAAGTTAATCAGACAGAAAAGAATGAATTATTTTGTAAAACAAAATTAAAAAAAAAAAAAAAAAAAAAAAGACAAACTGATGCTGTGCAAAATAAAAACAAAAAAAAAGAAAAAAAGACAATTGTTTTTTACTGATGCTGTGGCAAAATAAAATGGTAAAAGGGTGGTATACTACAGTGTAGTACAGTAAAATGAAATAGTACAGTGTGGTATGTGTAGTACAGTGGTAAGTGTAGTAGTGTGGTATAGTGTGTAGTGTGGTATAGTGTAGTACAGTGTGGTATAGTGTAGTACAGTGTGGTATAGTGTAGTGCAGTGTGGTATAGTGTAGTGCAGTGTGGTATAGTGTAGTACAGTGTGATATAGTGTAGTACTGTTTGGTATAGTGTAGTACAGTGCAGTGTGGTATAGTGTAGTACAGTGTGGTATAGTGTAGTGCAGTGTGGTATAGTGTAGTACAGTGAAGAAGTGGTATATTGAAGGAAACGTAGTGGAATGCAGTTTAATTTAATGAACTTTAGTGCTGCTGCACGTAGTGAAGTTAAGTGTTGAAGTGTAAATGGAGTGAGTCAGAGTATACTCTTGTTTTAGAAATAAATAAAAGTGTAGTGAAGCGTAGCATAGAAAGTCTAGTTTGCAGTGAATAATGTAGTGTAGTATTGAACAACCTTGTATAGTGCATTGTTCTTCACTTTGAATGTCTCCATCACATTTTGTGGTGTATAGTTTAGATTAATAAAGTACGTGGAAGCTTGTTGCGGTGTTATGAAGAACAGTGCTATAAGAAACAGTAGTAGAATTATAGCATTGTGAAATTTAATGTAGTATAGTAAGATATAATATTATAGTAGACAAAACAATACAGTTTAATGACCATGAATAAAAAGAAGAGCGAGAACATGACGATGACAAAAGCATGGCAAACATTTATATAAATCTAAACTTTAATTTAAAGCTTATTTACCTTGAGAACAGTCTGTGTTTGTCCAGCCTGGTTGACATCCTCCAGAACATTTTCCAGTTTTTGAGTCACACGTCGACTTTATCAGACAGTGACGTTCCGAGCACCTGTTTTTACACATATGTCCATACGTCCGTCCATCATCACACTCTGAAATATACATTTTCTTAGCTTGAAATGAAGCAAATGCATGAGGGATATGTGAGAAAGAAATTATATTTGTCTGTCTGTCTGTCTCTCTATCCATCTATTCCAAAATTGTTTTCATTGCTTTCTCGAACATATGTTTATTAGGAAATAAAGTATTAAATAAATGTTATTCGATAGTTACCTGTACAGTCTATAGCAGCCCAGCCAGATATACACCCGTACTGACATTTCCCATTTGTTTTGTTACAAGCTGATGTGCCATTACAATGTCTACCAGAACATTTTAATGAACAGTTTGAGCCATACATGTTTCCAGGACACTCTAAAATACAACAATGGATACATTTACTTTTTTTTTTCGTTTTATGAGCTGCAGCATTATTGATGAATAAGAGAAGGATAGCTTGAATTTTTTGTTGTAGAAATAAAGATTTTGGACACTAACATGTATGGAAGAAGGAATGACTGAATGAATGTTTGTGATTTTAATTTGGAATTTTAGCTGCTGCATAGTTATGTCACGAATGGAGGACAGAGTATATTCTTGTTTTAGAAAAAAACAAAAAAGCTTTAAGAAAACTTTGAATACCTCTTGAACAGTCTAGTCCTAACCATCCTGGTTGACAGTCTCCAACACATTTTTCATGTTTCGTATCACAAGTTGAATTATTCACACAGTGAAGTTTATCACATTTATTTGAACATAAAACGGCATCTGTGTGTGTACTTATGCATGCATGACTTATACTTTTAATCCTACAAGAAGTGTGTAAAATAGATGACTAACCAATCATAATTTAAATTACCACGTGTGCAGTCTTTTCCTTGCCATCCTGGTTCACATCCGTCCGTCCCACAGTCTCCTGTCTGTACGTTACACGGTGCATTTGATGAAAGACAGTGACGATTTATACACGACTTCATACAATTACGTCCATAGTTGTAGTTTTGTGTACAAGCTGAAAAATATATATTGATACTATAAGGTAGAATTATGGGGAATTAAAATAAACTTAACACACACTAACAAGTATATATGTATCTATATCGGTGTTTATGTCGTTAATAAAGAAAACAGCACGATGAACAACAGGAGAAAAATGTAAAAAAAACAACAAGCACAACAAACAAAAATAAAAATAAACAACAACAACAAAAGAACATAAAACAACACCCCCCCCCCTAAAAAAAAAAAGAAGACAACAAACAAACAAACATGGAATATGGATTCCAAATTCATCTATACAAGAACAATTAGTAATAATTTAAATTACCCTGTGTACAGTCAGTTCCCTTCCATCCTGATTTACATCCGTTCGTCCCACAGTCTCCTGTTTGTACGTTACAGTGTACTTTTGGTAACACACAGTGACGATTTGTACACAACTTTTTACAATTACGTCCATAGTTGTAGTTTTGTGTGCAGGCTGAAGAAAGAAGATTTAATACTATTGACAATGAAAATATTTTCTTCTAAATTTAACTCAGGATAATATATGTATAATACATTAAAAATAAAGCTTTGTTACAAAATGGATGTGATATAGATGCTATGTAGTATCTTAATGAATATATTGACTGACAGATTCGCTAGTGAAAAGATATTATTAGTAAAGGGACATTCGTCATTTTCACTTTTCTTGAAATGTGAATAAACCACGTAACAGAGATATGAACCACAATGCTTTGTTTTATCAATATTTAAGTAATTTTTTCTACAGCTATACAAATAAAAGGTAAATTTAACATTGATAATATTTTATTTTCCGACAACGTTTCATTCCTTTTAGTCCGTTAAATGGAATTTTACTTATTTATTTATTTATTTATTTATTTATTTATTTATTATATTATTATTATTATTATTATTATTATTATTGTTATTATTATTATTATTTTCTTTTTACCTGTTGAACAGTCAGATCCCATCCAGCCTAGCTGACACGATCCAGTGTCACAGTGACCTGTACGTACGTCACAAGATGATGACGTCACGGAACAATGTCGGTCATTACACGACTTGTCACAGTTAGATCCATACTTAGTATTCACTTCACATGCTAAGTGCAAAATATAAAATTATGTTGTACATTTCTGGATATTTTAGTACAATGTTACAATTCTAAAAATTAATTATATTATTTGTGGTACATTGTTATGTTATGTTATTTTATGTTATACTACGAACAGAGTAAACAGGAAAACTTTAAGATCTGTGTTAGTGTGTTGAAGAACAAAATCTACAGAGTAAATAAAGATACGTAATTCAATCATTTTTCTGTATTAATTTACCGTAGACTTCAGCTTCCACGAAATCCAAGGCGGTTGATTCTCCATTATCTGTTCCCATGTAAATAGTGACGTATCTAGCAGTGACGTCACAAGTGATTGATTTAATATCAGGAATGTCAGATCCATCTGGTTTACCAGTAACAGTTCCACACAGATGTCCTTTGTTAGCTTGTAACTGTTTTGTGTTTGTGTAAACTTGAACTCCGTTTCGTCTCCACTTATCTGTTTAACAAAAGAAGAAATCATAATAATGATGATGATAATAATATAATAATAATAATAACAATAATAATAATAATAATAATAATAATAATAATAATAATAATAATAATAATAATATAGAATGGAGCCAGAAGTCATTCATAAGGAAGTAAAACATGAAATATTTCTTTTCACTTAAGCTCAAAGCAGATGCAATTATTGAAAAACAGACAAATATCGAAAAAATTAGACAAACATAGAAAAAAAACAAAACAAAAAAACAACCCACAGCAAAGAGGATATATAGACTAAAAAATAGCACAAACATTTTAAGTAACCAAGAAACATAAGTGTTAAATATGTATATAGAAACAACATACATATTTAAAAATAGACATAATCAAACGATGAGTCTAGGAAAGATATGTAGACTAAAAAATAGCACAGATATAAAAAAATAGACATAACGAAGAAAACACAATGAGTTTAAAAGTGTTTATATATAGGTTATGAAACAAATATTTAAAATAAAAGAAAATAAAGTTTTGGAAAATACATATTTTTTGCCTCTTTTTTAACATGGACGTTGAGGATTATTACTAGACAATAAAAATAGCACAGACCTGAAATTACCATTATCACTAACTCTTTGTTTGTGACAAATTTCATGGATGCAATTTTTCTTCTTCTTCTTATTCTCTCTCTCTCTCTCTCTCTCTTCTCTCTCTCTTCTCTCTCTCTCTCTTCTCTCTCTTCTCTCTCTCTCTCTCTCTCTCTCTTCTCTCTCTCTCTATTATCTATTATTGTGTGTATGGATGTATGTCTGTATTACTGTCTGTGGATCTATCTATTTGAAATAAAAATCTTTAATTTTGGTATGTGTAATATATTTCCATGAATCTTATATGAGAAAGATGTTGAAATCATTCATGTCTAAATCAGTTAGAAACATACATTTTTCTTTACAGAAAATGCAAAACATTTTTGTTTGATTTTGCCAGAAACTCTTCCAGAATAATTAGAATTAAGAATTTTACTAATTTAATGACGAAAAACACAGATAGATAAAACAAACAGTTACGTTTATCTCTTAAATTGTTGGATTGGGCGATTGCCATTGTTCCATAAACCTACCGTAATTATAATAATAATGATGATGACGGTGATGATGATAATAACACAAAAGTAGAAATAAAACCAAAGAAAAAAGAACAACGAAGTAAAATCGAAAGAAAAAAGAAAAGTTTCTGTTTTCACATAAAAACACATGAAAGAAATTACAAAAAAAAAAGAACGAAACAAACTTTAAAAAAAACAACAACAAAAAATTTTTAAAAAAATCCGAAAAAAAAAAAACAAATAAATGAAATAAAAAATAAAACCTTTGTACTTACTGTCATATCTGAAGTAGATTCTAACTTCATGAATAAAGTATGATTGATTTAAATCCACTTCCCACCATGTGAAATTTCTATTCTCAGCTGTGTGTATGCTTTGTCTCCACGTTCCTTTAGTTACTCCATCAACAGCCCAGGATGGACTGTGTTTAGTAACAGTTCTCTCAGAATTCTGATACGCTGGCTTGTTTAGTGCCACATTTACTGTAGAAAATAAATAACAATTTATTTATTATCCTACAGACTCAAATAAACACACTCAGAGAGAGAGAGAGAGAGAGAGAGAGAGAGAGAGAGAGAGAGAGAGAGAGAGAGAGAGAGAGAGAGAGAGAGAGAGAGAGAGAGAGAGAGAGAGAGAGAGAGAGAGAGAGAGAGAGAGAGAGAGAGTTTGAGTATATACTGACCAGTCTCAGTAAATAAACATTTATATGAAGCTTTTTATTTCCCTGTTTCTCTCTGTCTCTTTCACTCTCTATCTACCAATATATCTAGCACCCAGTTTGTAAGAATTCTTAATATCTCTAGAAACTAACCAGTCATATAAATATAAAGGACCTGACTATACTGCCACTTCATGGGCTACTGTCCCACAGACAGGACTGTATATACCAGTCATGGTGCACTGGATGGAACAAGAAATGAACCAATGGACTCACAAGTGTAAGAAACAAAAAACTGTGTGTGTGTGTGTGTGTGTGTGTGTGTGTGTGTGTGTATGATCCATATGAGTAAAATGGCTTGTGAGATAAATTAAAATTTGTCTTAATTATATTTATTTTAAAGAAATAAAGTTATTTTATAGTATTTAAATATCGGCTATTTAATTAATATCCTGATCTAAAGGGTAAATATTGACGTCATCAGTACATTTTATATATGATCAGTAAATTACGATAAAAAATAAATAAACTGACAAAATTATAAGAAACTTTTAAAGTAATAAATAAATGTTAATTGAAAACACTCAGAGAGACTATTATCTTAATTATTATTTGTTTGAAAACAGAAAGTTATATTAAATCTGTGACTTACCAAACTCAGAAAAAGTTTGTTGAGATAATAAAATAAAAACACAAAACAGAAACAAAGAACTCATCCTGGTCTCGTTCAAACAACAAGTGTTGTACAACTAGGAAGTTTAACTCGATATTTTATTATTCCCATTTCCGTTTGTCACACTGACCTCTCATTCGGGAACATAACTATCACAGGATTAGTCATCGCAACTGATTTCCCGTTCCAACCACGGCTATTATTTCAAGTCTTTGTTAAGTACTTATGAGATCATTTTTCAATCTGTTTTTTTTTTTTTTATTCAGTTTTCTTCCAGGAACGTTACCAAAAAAAAACGTGAAAAAAAAAATACTGAAATCTTAAAATCAGTGACAACAACATAAAACATTAATCATTTTATGAATTCTCACATTGTTTTTGGTCATAGTAGGATACGAGAGGGAACTTGAAGATCTACACTATTTCTAATCTTACAAAGTGCTAATGGTCAGTTATACACAGTGTGTTCCTTCCAATGAACCGCAAACATGAAATACTGTGTATGATACATCAGTCGTAACACATGCTCTAGAACGGGAAAAAACTATTGTTTCCCAACAGAGAACTGAACCTGTCACGTGAGATTCTTTTATAAAATCAATTACAGGTTGCAGAATGATACAACAGAAATATAAATATTTTAATTTTTAAATATTTTGTTTTTGTTTTAAAGGTATCATTTTGCAGAAACTGTGATACACTTGAAATATGAAAATTTTTGAAATGTTTTCTTTGATATCATCTTTAATTTGGTAAAATAATGAACTGCAGTGTTTGTGATGATGATAATGATGATAAAAATATTAAATAAATAAATAAATCGTTCCAATATTATTTCACAAAATTATTTTAAAACAAACTCTTTGAATACAACATACAAATTTTATTGCATAGAGTGATAAGCATTCAGTTTTAAAAACTAAATATTTGTCAAGGAATAAACAAGAAGCAAACTGTATTTAAGGTAACAAAGATAATTTAAAATTAAAAAGTAAAGAGTATTTGTGTTATTTGTATTTACAAATAAAGATAAACATTAAAATGTAATAAAAAAGTGTTAAGCTTTCAAATGCATTTTTTGTTTCTCATTTAAGCATTTCAAGTCTTGTGTAACTTCTAACTGTGCCTGCTTTAATCAACTTCCATTACCAGTTTTATATAAAACCCGGCTATGAATGAATGAGCTGATAAAAATACAAAATGAATAAACAGAAGAAAAAAACAAACAAACAAACAAAAAAACAAAACAAAAACAAAAAACAAGAAAAAAGTAATCTGGAACAAAAAAAAAAAACAACAACAAAAAACAAACAAAGAGGATTAATAACAATACAAAATCCAAGATAAGATCAACAAGAACAAAAAGCAACACATTTCAGTAATACAATCAGAATACAAATATTTTTTGTTTTCTAAGCATGATTTACTGCGAATTTATTTTTATAAAAATGAAGCAAACGCTCGTACTTATTTATTTATTTATTTATTTATTTATTTATTTATTTATTTATTTATTTAGTTTTATATAAAACCCGGCTATGAATGAATTTAAATTCACAAAACAAACAAAACAAGCAAAAACAACAAAAAAAGTTTAAAGTACATCCTTCTACTACTACTACAGTAATACAACCTATTATTATTATTATTTTTTTTTTTATTATTATTATTATTATTTATTATTATTATTATTATTATTATTATTGTAGTTTTATTGTATTCTTAATATGTTTTTTTTTTTTATTATTACCATTAGTATTATCATTAATATATATATATATATATATATATATATACATATCACATCCACACATCACACACACACACACTCTCTCTCTCTCTCTCTCTCTCTCTATCTATCAGATCAGATCTATATCTAATATCTATCTATAGATATAGGTATACAGATAAATAACAGAAAAGAAGATAATGACACATTTAAGAAAATCAAAATATTTTACGGTAATTTGGAGTGATTGTTTTAACTCTGTAAAGATTCATTCTTATGTTACAAAAGTATTGTCTTCTGTAGTCCGAAATATAATTATATGACATTACATGTTTTTGATCTTATAAGCATATTTTAGTATGAGGCTGAATTTAATTTTTATTTATTTAATTATTGTTGGGTTTATTTATTTATTTATTTATTTATTTATTTGTTTGTTTGAATTTTGTTTTTGTTTATTTATTTTATTTTATTTTATTTGTGATTGATCGAGGATTTTAATAATTCTCTTGTTACATCTTGATGACGTCATAGGGTGAACTTTCTCCAGGCTGATGCTGGTCAAGATCTTTGTACGTAATTCCTTCTGTCTGTCCGTTGTTTGTCCGAGTGTTCTCGTATGTATGTTTGTCATCAGGAATGGTACGAAGCTCCTGAGAAATGCCCAAGTTTTTCTTTTGATGTTCTTCTTTTTCTTTTTTAAAATTTCCATTTGAAGTTCTTCGCCTTAGTTTTCTTACGAGTCTAGAATAAAAGTAAATAAATAAATAAATAAATAAAACGGGCCAAAAAAAAAAAAAAAAAAAAACCAAAAAACCACCAAAAACATTTAAATTACGAATATAATTTAGGGAAACAAATTTTTACTTAACTTTGAATATTTTCTTTTCATTATTGTAGATTTAAGTGTAAGAAAGTATTAAAACAACTTTTTCCGTTCTAATTTCTAACGTAAAGTTAGATAAACGTTTCATGTACACAAACACACATGTGTCTATGAGTGTGTTCCAGGATTCGAATGATAGCATTAGTTAACAAATAAAAAGGATAAATTCACTTTACCCTAAAGTTTAACAGAGACGTATGTAAGAATATCTAATAATGTATTACGATTTTTACTATATATCCATTTTTCATTAAATTAAAGAACTTGCTAATAATTTAATAACTTTAGATGTCTGTTACTTACATAATTATAACGATTATTAAGACAAGGGACAACAGAATAAATATTCCAGTTGTGACTGCCAAAGAAACTGTCAAGTTGTTTGTGACTGGTTTTGAGAGAACTGTAATGTAAAATAATATTGGTTTATTTTTTGTCATTCGAGAAAAGGTAATATCAACATACTAAAGCCACCATTACAACAACAACACAAATTACTAGTACTACTGGTAGAATAATTATTCTACTACTATTAATGTTTCTAATTCTTCTTCCCCTCCTACTATTAAACATACCTTTTATTGTACTATTATTACTACCACCACCACTACATATTATAACTACAATTATTGCTGTATGCTTATTACTACTGTTACTACTGTTGCTGCTATTGCTACTACTGTTACTACACCACTACTACTATATCTATTGCTATTACTGTTACTACTACTGTTGCTGCTATTGCTACAACTACTACTACTACTGCTGCTACTTCTACTATAACAGATTCTACTTTTGACAGATATTTCTCCAGGACACTTCCAACACTAAAGCTCAGAACAATATAATTATGATGCAACTAATGTTACTTACTACTTATGTTCTTGCTAAAAGTAAATTTCTTAAATAGACATCAAATAAACATAAACAGATATCAAAATATGAGATTTGCAGAAAAAAATAAATTCCACAGAAATATGACTAAGAACAAACAGCGGTTCGCTTTGTCCTTCCATACACACACATATTTATACACATGATACATACATACATACATACATACAGATAAAGGCATATATGTGGGTTTATTTTTGTTTATTTTGTTTCGTTGTTTGTTCTTCTTCTTCTTCTTCTTCTTCTTATTATTATTATTGTTTTACCATTATTACTATTTCTGTTATTATTATTATTATTGTTATTAATATTATTATTATTATTTTATTATTATTATTATTATTAGTAGTATTAGTAGTAGTAGTAGTAGTAGTAGTAGTAGTAGTAGTAGTAGTGTACTGACAATTAAGTTTCTTAATAAATATAAAAATACTATTATTTGATGGTTACCTGTACAGTCTATACCAGCCCAGCAGGTCTGACAGCCGTACTGACATTTCCCATTTGTTTTGTTACAAGTTGACCTTCCATCACAATGTCGGTCAGAACAGTTTAATGAACAGTTAAAGCCGTATGTGCTTCTAGGACACTCTAAAATAGAACAATGGATATACTCACTTTATAAATAACAGAAAGAATCAGAATTTGATTGTTAATGGAACGAATGTAGGATAGTGTAAACTTCGGTTTTAGAAATAAAGATTTTTGTAAATGGTTTGAATAATAAAATGTATGGAAGAAGGAATGACTGACAGAATGTTTGTGACAGTAACACAGATACATACACAAACATATACACAGACACATGCAAACATTGATACATACATGTACATATATACATACCTACACACACACAAACATACACACACACATATATACATATAAATATACATACATACATACGTATTGAGCGTAATAATCAAATATATAATTACTGGTAACTTGCTTTTTTATATCATTCTTTTTTATCGGTTTAAATGGGGATGAAAAAAAAAAAAGGAAACCTAGGGACATAAAACGTCAAAGAATTTCCTTTGGATTATGAAAAACTACAAATAAATAAGATCTTTGTCCATCTGTATCATTCACCATCTCTCTGCAGACATATGTGTTATGGACATAACCAATCTCTGGATGACGTTCAGGTACAAACTCTGCTATTTGTCTTGGTGTATCTGTTCAAGACCTTGTACTTTGTAGAACTGACTTTGTTTTGAACACGTCATCCTTCCACAAATACTCAGTTGGACGGAACACCACAGATCATTCTGTGTAAGGGATGTTTGTATTTGACATTTTTGCAGTAAGAACTTTTGTGCGGACCTGTTCAAAGGAGTGCTCTTCCTAGTGAGCAAGAAAATGATCACAGCTCTTTTCAATTCCTCATCCAGTACTGTAATGTCAATCTTCTATGAATAAAGATATGTTTTGTAATTATAACTTATTGGCATCCAAATTGTAACACTCATCTTGATGCCTTTATCGATGACGACACCAAAGAGTAGTCTTCCTTCAGCATTTTTTCTTAAAATCGATAACTATTACACATACATACATACTTACAAACGTATATACAAAATACATCGAGTGCAATACTCAAATATATAATCACTGGTAATGTGCTTCTTTCTTCCTTTTTTTATCGGTTTAAATGGGGTAGTTAAAAAAAAAAAAAAGGAAAGAAATCCTAGACACAGCAAACTTCGTACATTATGAAAAATTACATATAAGTAACATCTATGACCATCTCTATCATTCACAAACTCTTTCCACAGAGGTGAATATAATAACCAGTCTCTGGAAGAAAATGTGATTATAAAAATGTGTTTGGAGTGTGTAACAGTCCTAACTTCCCTTATTCAGATCGTTGTAGTTATAAAGTGGTCTCAGTTTGTTGTACACGAGTAATATGCGTCATTATTGACGAATGAGACCTTCTATTACAATGCAAGTTAATAATCCAACATACATGCCAGTTGTTCTTTCTCCTTCCTATGATGTTATTGTTATAACGTTTTGTCAAATAAACAATTACTAAAACAATGCAGCGGACTTAAAACGAAGGTATCTGTAGTCTCGCAATTTGAATGCACGTTAAGCACATACATTTTTCAAAACCGAAACATCTGTCGTCTCCAGATTGCAATAGTCCTAGGATAAAGCACAGTGCAGTCCTAATGGTAAATTTACATTTACCAGTATTTGAGTTATTTCATTTAAAACATAAAATACTGAAAAATATGACCATGCGTTTTTGCAGGTGTTTAGTGTACAAACTCTTGAGTTAATTAATAGAGCAAAACGCCGATAAATAAAAACATACAAATATGTAGTCCATAGACACCAATACAGACACATCAATACATTCACACATAGACAGGGCCTACCCAAAACTATATACATTTTTTTGTACTGCGATATAGATACAAATATTTACTATACCCTAATATATACACACAGATACATAAACACATCTTTGTTAAATATTCACCTGCTGAACAGTCTGGTCCTAACCATCCTGGTTGACAGTCTCCAACACATTTTCCATGTTTCGTGTCACAAGTTGAATTATTCACACAGTGACGTTCATCACATTTTTTTGAACAGAGAACACCGTAATTTACACCTTTTTCACATTCTGAAATATATGAAGAAAATCATATATATTTATATATATATATACATTGTGTTATTGAATATCACAAAGAAATATCTTGATTGTATGTACAGCCATATGTTACACGATTTTCATATTCTGAAATACGTAACGTAATTATATCTATCTGTATTGTGTTACTGACTATCATAAATAATAATCTACTACATCCAAAATCGCTTTGGAATACAAAGTAATAAAGGTTTTGTACACACTGAAAAACACACATTCACACATATATGTATATGTTTGTAAGTGTTTGTCTATCTATCTATCTATCTATCTATCTATCTATCTATCTATCTATAGACTCGAACGGGACCCAGTGTATCTATATGTCCGTATGCAGGTATGTATTTATATGTGTATATGTGTATATATCTGTGCATGTGTAAGTATGATATTTCAGCCTAATAACAACTCTTTAAAAGAGATACCTAACCAATCATAACTTAAATTACCCTGTGCACAGTCAGTTCCCTTCCATCCTGGTTCACATCCGTCCGTCCCACAGTCTCCTGTCTGTACGTTACACGGTACATTTGACGAAAGACAGTGACGATTGATGCACATCTTGTTACAGTTACGTCCATAGTTGTAGATTTGTGTACAAGCTGAAAAATAAATATTGATACTATAAGGTAGAATTATGGGGAATTAAAATAAAATTAATACACACAATTAATACACACAAACAGACACACACACACATACATATATTTGCATCTTTATACACACACACACGCAAACACACACTAGCAAGTACATATGTATCTAGATCGGTGTTTATGTCGTTAATAAAGAAAACAACATCATGAACAACAGAAGAAAAGTGACACATCTACACATCTATACATCTATACATTCACACATACAGAGAGCCTACCCAAAAATATAAACAAACGGTTTTTTGTTAAATATTGAGCTCTTGAACGGCGACACAGACTCAAATATCATTATACCCTAATATATACACACAGATACATAAACACATCTTTATTAAATATTCACCTGCTGAACAGTCTGGTTCTAACCATCCTGGTTGACAGCCACCATCACATTTTCCATGTTTCGTGTCACAAGTTGAATTATTCACACAGTGACGTTTATCACATTTTCCTGAACACTGAAAACCGTAACTAACACCTTTTTCACATTCTGAAATATATGAACAAATGATATATATATATATATATATGTATGTATATATATATATATATATATATATATATATATATATGTATGTATGTATGTATATTGACTATCACAAAGAAATATCTTATCTGTTTGTACAGCCATATGTGACACCTTTTTTCAATGTAATAAAGGTTTTGACACACACTGAAACACACATTTACACATATATGTATATGTTTGTGAGTGTTTGCGTCTGTGTATATATCTGTCTGTCTGTCTGTCTGTCTGTCTCTCTATCTATCTATCTATCTATCTATCTATCTATCTATCTATCTATCTATCTGTCTGTCTATCTGTCTATGTCTATCTATATATATATATACATAACATCGTCCCAAACACTGCCAGATCTGACGAGACTCAAACGGGACTCAATGTATCTATATGTCCGTATGCAGGTATATATGTATAAATGTATATATGTATATATATATCTGTGCATGTGTAAGTATGACATTTCAGCCCTAATAAAAACTTTTTAAAAGAGATACCTTAGCAATCATAATTTAAATTACCCTGTGCACAGTCAGTTCCCTTCCATCCTGGTTCACATCTGTCCGTCCCACAGTCTCCTGTGTGTACGTTACAGGGTGAATTTGACGAAAGACAGTGACGATTGATGCACATCTTGTTACAGTTACGTCCATAGTTCTTGTTTTGTGTACAAGCTGACCAATAAATATTTATACTATAAGGCAGAATTATGGGGAATTAAAATATTATGTTAATAATACATTAATAATGTAATACACACACACACACACACACACAAACACACACACAAGAACAATTAGTAACGTCTTTAAATAACACCAGTGACGATTTGTACACTTTTTAAAGTTCCGTTCCATCCTGTTTTACATCCTTTGTTTCCACAGTCTCCTGTCTGTACGATTAAAACGTCTATTTGGTAACACAAAGTGACTTTTAAAATTAAAACAACTTTTTTACGAAATTACGTCCATAGTTGTAGTTTTGTCTGCAGGCTGAAGAAAATAATATTAAAACATTTCGGGAATTAAAATTATTTCTGTTAAAATTAAAACAACTTTGTTATATAATAGATATATTTGATGGAGTGTTGCAATCACTATTTTGGTTAAAAGTTATGATGATGCCATAAGTAAATCTTTGTTTGTAATCCTTGTTTACTTACATTGATATATATCACACAAACATACTTATATACGGATGGACGTACATATACACAATACTAAACAGTTATACAAATAAAAGACGTAGTAAATTCGACCCTTATTTTATAGGTCCCTCAGTTTATCGCAGTTCAGAAAATCTGGACAAAACCTTCCAAAAATGTAAATGTAATGGNTAATTCTGTCGAAATTCTGTCCGAAAACGAGTCTTCAGTTTGTTTACACTGGCCACGTGTGCATTCGTGTTGTGAGTGCTTTGTGTTTTATGTTAGAAGTTTATATATATATTCTTATTTTATTTATTTATTATTTTTTTATTTATCTATTTATTCATTTGTTAATTTATTACTGTTATTGTTATTGTTATTGCTGTTGTTGTTGTTATTATTATTATTATTATTATAATTATTATTATTATTAAATTTGTGTGTGTCTGTGTGTGTGTGTGTGTTTAAACAATGGCGCAACCATAGGATCTCGTGTTCATCAGTATAAGTAAACACTGTGGAATTAAAAGTAGATAATATTCATGTTTGTGCTATTTCTAGCACACTTCGGAATATCCAGATTTTTGATTTTTCTGAAAACCTTTCATTCCTTGGAAGGTTGACTTTAATTTTATTTTTACCTGCTGAGCAGTCAGATCCCATCCAGCCTGGCTGACACGATCCAGTGTCACAGTGACCTGTACGTACGTCACAAGATGATGACGTCATGGAACAATGTCGATCCGAACACCACTTTTCACAATTAGATCCATACTTAGTATTCACTTCACATGCTAAGTGCAAAATATAAGACAATTTGTACATTTTTGTACACTATAATAAAATGCTACAATTATTTTTTGTTTAAATATATTCTGATCATGTTACATAATACATTATATTCCACTGTATTAATTATATTATTTATGTTACATTGTTATGCTATGTTATGTTATACCATGAATAGAATAATTAGAAAAACTTTAAGATCCGTGTTAGTGTGTTGTAGAACAAAATCTACAGAGTAAATAAAGATACGTAATTCAGTCATTTTTCTATATTAATTTACCGTAGACTTCAGCTTCTACGAAATCCAAGACGGTTGAGTATCCATTGTCTGTTCTTTGGTAAATAGTGACGTATCTAGCAGTGACGTCACAAGTGATTGACGTAATATTATCAATGTCAGATCCATCTGGTTTACCAGTAACAGTTCCACACAGATGTCCTCTGTTAGCTTGTCTTTCTTTTGTGTTTGTGTAAACTTGAACTCCGTTTCGTCTCCACTTAACTGTAGAACAAAAAGTAATTCATAATGATGACGGTGATAATAATAATGATCTTTCTGGAAGTTTTTTCTTTCCTTAGTTGATAACAGTTCTATGCATTATATTATGCACGCTTAATTGACTAAGTTAATGATGATGATGACGATTGTCACTGGGATTTCACTCGGGTATAATACTGCCAATTTGACTTGTAGATTTAAATAATTAAAATAACATTTCATCAGTTAATAATATTGCCGTCATCGCTATTATAGACTTGCTAATTGTTTTATTAACAAACGTACACACACACACACATATACACACAGACACACACATAATGGGTTTTTTTTTCACTTAGCTATATAAGGAAATGAAAATTCATAATTTTGAAGATAATAGTATGTTTTTGATAATGATGATTAAGATGTAATCAAGGAAACACAGCAAGTCTCAAAAGATTTAGATTATGAAATATCACAAACGTTTAACGATAGACATAATGAATATATATATATATATATATATATATATATATATATATATATATAGAGAGAGAGAGAGAGAGAGAGAGAGAGAGAGAGAGAGAGAGAGACTGATATATCACAAATATATAAAGAAAGACATAATCAAGAAAAAACAAGCCTTATAAAAGATATATAAACTACGAAATTTTATAAATAATTAAAAACACGTATTATATATATATATACACAAATCAAGAAGTAACACTACACATAATGCAGAGAACACAACAAGTCTTCAAAAGATATGCAGACGATGAAATATCACAAATATTTAAAGCTAGAGATAATCTAGAAAACACGTATTGAAACACATATTTTTGGTCTTCTTTTTCACAAGGGTGGGGAAGGAAGCCTGTTACTATAGAATAAAAAGCCCACATGTAAAATATCTCTCTCTCTCTCTCTCTCTCTCTCTCTGTGGATATGTGTCTGTCTTACTGTCTGTGTTCCTATCTATTTGAAATAAAACCTTTAATTTTGGTATGTGTAACATACTTCAATGAATCTTCTATGAGAAAGTTGTTGAAATCGTTCATGTATAAATCAGCTAGAAACAGACATTTTCTTTCACAGAAAATTGCAAAAATATTTTTGTTTCTTTTGCCATGCAAAGGATTGTAGAATAAATTGAATTAAGGATTTTACGAAACACACAAATGGATAAAAGAAACGTTTATCTCTTAAATTGTTGGATTGGGCGATTTGCCCCGATTGGCATTGTTCCGTAAACGTAACGTAATTATAATAATGATAATGATGATGACGGTGATGATGATAATAACACAAAATCAGAAATAAAACCAAAGAAAAAAGTACAACGAAGTGAAAACGAAAGAAAAAAGAAAGGTTTCTCTTTTCACGTAATTTTTGTATGATTATTACAAAAGAAAAAACAACAAATCAAACATTAAAAAGCAACAACAACAAAAAATAAATAAATAAATAAGAAATAAAATAAATTAAAAAAAAGCAATTAAAAATAATAATAAAAAACAACAAATAAAATTAATAATAAAAAAGTAATAAAACAAATAAAACTTTTGTACTTACAGTCATATCTGAAGTAGATTCTAACTTCATGAATAAAATATAATTGTTGTAAATCTACTTCCCACCATGTGTAAGGTCTATTCTGAGCTGTGTGTATACTGTGTCTCCATGTTCCTTTAGTTATTCCATCAACAGCCCAGGATGGACTGTGTTTAGTACGAGAATCCTGATACGCTGACTTGTTTAGTGCCACATTTACTGTAGAAAATAAATAACAAATTATTTATTCACAAACAAACAGTCGGAGACAGAGACAAAGAGAGAGAGAGAGAGAGAGAGAGAGAGAGAGAGAGAGAGAGAGAGAGAGAGAGAGAGAGAGAGAGAGAGAGAGAGAGAGAGAGAGAGAGAGAGAGAGAGAGAGAGAGAGAGAGAGTATGAGTACATATTGAAATAAACATTTCTATGAAACTTTTTATTTCTCCGTGTCTCTCTTTGTCTCTCTGACTCTCTATTTATCAATATATCTATATTTCAATCTGCAACATACCCTATTCCCTACCAATTTATCGAATTACTGCTTATGTATCTGCTTATCTGCCTGTTTGTTTCTGTATGTCTGCCAATTTATCTTTGTGTATCAATTTTTATAATGAATTTTGTTGTTTATCTACTGTGGATTAGTCATAAAAACAGACAAACTTTGCTGAAACTAAATATCTATAAGGATGATGGTCAGTTTCATGTGTGTGTGTGTGTGTGTGTGTGTGTGTGTGTGTGTGGGTGGGTGTGGGTGTTTGAAATCTTTTCAGACTGTTACAAATATTTTTTAAATAATGTAATTAATACAAAAATTACAAAGGAATTAACAATAAAATTAAAATAAATCATAGACTAAGAGAAAGAGAAAAAAAGAGTAAGAGATAAAAAATGAATATAATTTTTAACTGACAGCATGGTTTCTATCTAAAACAAACAGATTTGTTTTATTCTTAATGATTATGTTCTATCCAGCTTCTCCCAAACTGATTTATTTAAATGTGACATGCACACAAACCCTTACGCAGGCGCGCACTCACACACGCACACATACAACTACACACAGCCACAAACACACACGCACACACACATATTTATATTTTTACATACACATGTCTTATCATTATCTGAATAGTCAAACAAACTTTGTTTAAAAACAAAAACCCGTATTAAAATAATGACTTACCAAACTCAGAGAAAGTTTGTTGAGATAATAAAATAAAAACACAGAAGAGAAACAAAGAACTCATCCTGGTCTCGTTCAAACAACAAGTGTTGTACAACTAGGAAGTTTAACTCGATATTTTATTATTCTCATTTCTGCTTGTTACACAGACGTCTCTTTCGGGAACATAAGTTGTATAGGACTAGTCATGGCGTCTTACTTCCCGTTCCAACCACAACTTTCAAGTGTTTGGTAAGTACTTTTCTGCGCACTGTTTAATTTGGTTGTTTCAGGTTTCTCCCATGATAATCAAAAAATAAAAATAATAATAATAATAATAAAATAAAACATTTGAATCCAAAAAGAAGAGAAACCAGAAAAAAGAAACAAAAAGAAAGAGCAACAAACAAACAAACAAACAACAAATGCAGAAGGTTAAATAAGTAAGATGTAATACAAAACATTAATTCAGTAATGAATTTTGTTTTAATAATAATATAATAGAGGAAAACTATACTTAAAGTAATAAACAACATCATTTTGAGTATGTGTGTTAATTGTACTTAGAAATAAACATTAAAAGATTAACTATTAAAATGAAATTCTTTTCTGAACTGTTAAATGCAGCTCTTTTCATACGGATAAAAACGTTGGAAGGAGTGGAGGCTTCTAGATACAAGGAATAGTGAGGCGTTCAGATACCAGAAATAGTAAGAGATTTAGATATACGAAAAAGTGGACGTGTTTAGATATAGGCAATAGCGTGGTATTTAAATATAGGAAATAATCAGGCATTTAGATAAGAAATAGTGAGATATTTAGATATAAGAAATAGAGGGGCATTTAGATATAAGAATTAGTGAGACATTTACATTCAAAAAATAGTAAGACATTAAGGCATAAAAAGACATAGGCATATTTATATGTAAGAAATAGTGAGTCATTTAGATGTAAATGATAGTGAGGCAAATAGATATAAGAAATAGTGAGGCGTTTAGATATAAAATGTAGTGGAGGCACTGGCGAATTGTAGCATTATGTTTTGACGTGATAAGTAGATGCAGTAATGAAATTAAAAATGTTCAGATTTTATGTCAATACAAAATAAAGTCTATCAAGCAAATGTTTTGCAATTCTCTTTTTATATATGTACTGCAGTGTCAGTGAACTAGTTGTATGAGTGTCACAGACGGAGATTGATCCTGCTAACTGTCGCTACAAAAATGAACTTAACCACGAATCCAGAAATAGAACAGGAAAGTCAAATATCGAGTTGAACCTCATA
Organism: Chrysomallon squamiferum; assembly: GCA_012295275.1. NCBI lineage: Eukaryota > Metazoa > Mollusca > Gastropoda > Neomphalida > Peltospiridae > Chrysomallon > Chrysomallon squamiferum. Next base: position 27,569,338 of record CM022679.1, read on the forward strand.
GTTCTGCAACACTTGTTATTGTTTTGTTGGGTGTTTTTTGTTTTGTTTGTGTTTTAACGTGACCAGGATGAGTTCTTCATTTTTCTTTTCTGTTTTAATTTTATTAGTTCAACAAACATTCGCAGAGTTTGGTAAGTCACAGATTTAATTTATTTATATACGCATCTTCTTTTCATTAAATGTTTTATCTCTGTTAAAATAATGACAGTTTATTAGAAAGACACAGACACACACACACACTACCTGTACAGACCTATATATTTATATGTTTATATGTTTCTTTACATATGATATATGTTTCTTTACATACCTGTGAATCTATCTGTCTATCTTTACATTCAAACAAACGTGCGCACACACAGAAAGTCACTCAGAGATAAATAATATAAACACATATAAAGTGGTTTTGATGTTTTGTAATTTGCTATTTTAGGCTATAAACCTAAATAAAATCAGACCAAATAAAACTTGTTTCCGTTTGATCCTTTATTAGTTCTGAAGTTGTTTTTGAATAAAATATGATGGATAATTTACGATAATATAACTAAATATATTTATATAAAAAAAACTGTTTGTTGTACTCAATTAATCGTTTTCACTTTATTTGAAAAGGTGCAAAATGAAATGATATTGTCCTTTGCTTTCTATTGGTTTTATTACTTACTTATTTATTTATTTATTTATTTATTTATTTATTTATTTATTTATTTATTTATGAAGTTACTATGTTAATGTTAACAATGGCAATAGAACAATGTTGAGTAGACAAGTGACAGCTTGCTTTGTATTGTTGGATGATAGAAAAAGGAAATCTGTTCTCTCGTATTCTATTGTTTTCACCGACACACACACACACACACACACACACACACACATTTACACATGCATCTATTTTGACCAAGCTCATTTTCACATATATATATATAGTACATGTATAATTTATAGTTAATGTAGCTCTAAGGAAGCCAGCGTATCAGAGTTCTTACGAGAGGCGTGATCACGATGCGTCTGTCGCTGTTGATGGAGTAACTCGTGGTTCGAGAAGACAAAGAATTCTTACGTCTGAGAATAAACCTTACACGTGGTGGAAAGTAGATTTACAACAATCATTTATCATTTTTGACTTTAAAGTCTACTTCAACTCCAACTGTAAGAACAAATATTTAGCTTTATTTTATTTTACTTTTTACGTAATAATAATAATAATAATAATAATAATAATAATAATAATAATAATAATAATATGATGATGATGATGATGATGATGAAGACGATGATGATACTATTCATTACATTTTAGTTGAATAAATTTCAATTAAGAAAGAAATAACAGAGATTAATTATTATTATCATTTTTGTGATATTATTATTTCAGATGTTGATGAATGCAAAAGCAGTAACTGTGTTGGAAATGATGACTGTGAAAAGTCAGATGAATACAGTGGAAACGGTTTTACCATTGATGGTAAATCATTTTTGTATCATGAATTTTCCCCTTCTTATTCATTATTATTATTTTTATTATTATTATTATTACAATTATACCAATTATTATTATTATTATTATTATTATTATTATTATTATTATTATTATTATTATTATTATTGCTGCTGTTGTTTTTATTGTTATTGTTGAAATAATAATAGTAATAATAATAATAATAATAATTATTATTATTATTATTTTGATTATTTTAAAGATTCTGATGCAGACGGAAGTACAAACAACTGTAGTAAGAATGCTGATTGTATAGACACAGATGGATCATATATGTGTACTTGTCATACTGGATACAGTGGACATGGATTTACCTGTACAGGTAAACTAAATAGTTTTGGGTACTACGCAATATTCCTCTGGACAATTAAATCGTTTTCCCATCTGCATTGAGATACAGTAGAAGAAATATTAGTAACAGTAGCAACAACAGTAGTAGTAGTTGTAGTAGTAATACCAAGAGTACTAATAGCAATACATATTATTTTACATTACAGTTTTTTCTAATCAAGAGCTGATAGTTTCTTTGGCACTCACAACTGGAATATTGGCTCAGCTGTTACTTGTTTCTATTACTGTTATACTTATGTAAGTAACTGAAATGTAAAGTTATTAAATTGCTATCAGTATGATTAGTGTTTACCGAATAAATAAATTGACGTAGTCGTAATAAACTGGAAGCGTTTCTCTGAAGCGTTTGTGTCAAGCGATTTTGACTTTCTATTTTGTCTTTTCTTTTCTTTATTTTTCTTTTTTTCTTTTTAATTAATTCTGTCATTAATTTATATTCATTAGTAAGGATTAATGCTGTCTCAGATGTTAATAAAACACATATTTATAACGTATTGCTAACTACCTTAGAAATCAAATCAGAAACAATACTTTAATAACTTAATACTCTTTAAAATATAATAATGATAAGCAGTTATAAAAAATGAAACAAGTATTTGTTTCGATTAAAAAGAAAAACAGTTACAAACAATCTGACTGTACATAAATTAATTCAGTTATTAATTTTAGACTCATAAAAAGAAAAAAGCGAAGGACCCCAAATGGAAATTTGGAAAAAGAAAAAGAAGAACATCACACAAGAAACTTGTATTTTTCTCAGGAGATGTGTACGAGTCCTGTTTTTGAAAACATTTACGTGAACGCTCAATTTGAAACAGAAAACCAACAGACAGACGGCAATATGTAAGATAACCTGCACCGTGGAGAAAATTCATGTTATGACGTCATGACGTTGTAACAAAAATATGCCCAATTTCACAGACACACTGACAAATTGAACTGGTATCTGGATTTATATAAACAAACAAATACATAAATAAGTAAATAAATAAACACACACACAAACAAACAATCTGTATATGTATGTAAATAATGAACAATGGCGACAGATAATTTTTTCTTGCCAAAAATATCAAATAAATTAAAGCTACCGAAATGTTATGCTTGTGACATCGCATATGTTCATGTTCTTAAAAATTTGTATTTAAAAAATAGTTTGTTGATAGTTTTACATTTATGTTCTGGAAAATTATACTTCGTTCATTTCAAATAAATTAGTTTTACTAATAATATTTAACAATTTATGTTATTGTTGTTTTTCTGGGTTTTTTTATTTCTGTATATCTCTGTGTGTAAATAATTTATTTTGATTTTCATTTATATTTGAATATATAATTCTGTATTTCTTCTTTTTATTGAAAGAACGTTTGACATTTTTGAATTTAAAATGAACCAATACATTTTTCTATTTATCTATAAAAAAAATGATATTTCAAGATTTTATTTTCTTCTTATTTCTCATTAGAAGCAACAACAACACGAAACGACAATAAGAATAATAATAATGATGATGATGATGATAATGATAATAGTAACCAAGAGACCTTTCATTTTCTTCAGTGATTGTTTTCGCAGTAATTCGTCTGTGGAATAACATTTTGAGGTTGTTGTTGTTGTTGTTGAACTGTTAATATTAAAATCTTCAGAAATATTTAATACCAAGCTATATTTGTATTGCTGTTCTGTTGCTGATCATTAATATTTTAAACTGAGTATATTGTTGAACATTTAGAACATTTTGTTTTGTATTTTTGATGCCTGTAACTTTTCATGCTATAATGTTTGCTTATTTTGTTCAGATGTTTTGTTCTGCTTATATCTAGTATTTAACTATGTCTTTATTAGAATAAAAATACATTGAACTCAACAATTTGATTGCGAATATGTACAATTTAACAATGCTTTATTAGATTACAAATTTGTAGAAATTACCTATATATATATAAATGATATAAATATATATGAGATGACTAGCATTTTAACTATGACTTTGTCTTGCAAATAAGTATAATTTAAATAAATAAATAAATAAATAAATAGTATTTCAAACCTTTTGTGTGTGATTTTAGCCGAGTCCTCATTTTTGTGATTTCCTTTCACTCGTTACACTTACGGAGTAATGAAATCTTATATTATCATTATTTATTAAGTCAGTTATTGGAGACTTCAATACTTTTTGTATTCTTGTTTGTAATTGATTTCTTGGAATAATGAACAACGAACGTCTAATCAGTTTCCAAATATTTGCGCTTAATAAATATATAATCATTTATTTTTCTCTACTCCAAGGTATTTCATAAGTTTCTTCTATCACTGTTATTTTAATACCGTATTGTATATATTCATTTATTTTATTAAGTCGATATATTACAATGATTCTTTTTAATGCATTTGTAAAGACATTTTCTTTAAAACTACAAACAAGTTTGTTGAATTGAAATAAAGCATATTTTAACACACAACAACCTGATGTTTTACAAAAGACTGTATTCCAAAGACAGTTCGAAGACAGGGGTTAAGAAGTTACTGTTTCATTATGTGTTTGCAGCATATGTGAAGTGCACGTCCTCAAAGACGTCGTGTCACAAAGCAGATGTCATACCTGACAGCAAGGTGAGTACGACTCTCATTCCGAATCTCATTTCTCTGTATTCATATATTTGTGAGTCACGAATAAACAAATAAATAACAAGGAAACCAATGACCAATAAATAAAAAATTGTATAAATAAAAGTAATAATAATAATATTAATAATAATAAAAGTATTAATAATCTTAATAATAATAATACAAAATATATAATATGTATATGATAATATAAATAAATATCGATCAATAAATAAATAAAGAAACAAACAAACAAAAAGATATATATATATATATATATATATATATATATATATATATATATATTACACTAAAACAATGTATGAAAGTATAAAAGTTTTATTTCTGACCGATCTACCTTTTTTATTGTCATTTTATTTGAGAGCGTAATACACCACTGACGTAAATGAACCATCTAATGATGGAGATAACTGTCACTTAGATTCCTACGAAGCATCCATAAAACTCTGAAGTTGTAAACAACTGGTAGTGATATATATACATATATATACGATAGAACACAGTATATAAATCTAAGGAAATAAGGATGTCATGTACTAGATCACTGACTAGAAACGGAAGAAAATAAATCTCACTCTGTAATGTGATAACAGTTTTTGATTCATAGAAAAATAGTCTACTGGAAAGCGTGGTATATAATATAAATATATAATTTATTAAATCTTTTCTTTCTTTTTTATAAATAAATAAATATATAAATAATAATACTATTAATAATCATAATAATAATAATAATAATAATAATAATAATAATAATAATAATAATTATAACAAAAGTAAAATAATTAAAGAAATAAATACAAATAGAATAAACTACTACTACTACTACAACTACTACTACTAATAAGAATAATAAACGACGTGGTAGACGTGTCTCCAAATCTCCATGGAAACTGGCAGATGACTGAATGTGGTTTCAGAGATTGGCATACGCTAATTCACAGAAGAAAGTGAAATCCTCCTGTAATAAAATAATAAAAGAAGTTAAAATAAAAATAAAATAAATATATAAATAATAGAACAGTGATAATGTCAATCTTAATAATTAGAGAAAAGAAAAGTAAGATCTCAAACACACACACGCACACACACACACACAGCCGCACTCCTCGCTTACAGCAGATTTTAGTAGAACACAAGGAATCTTTGTGGTAGTATATATTAATGGCAAACGAAAAAAAAGTATCATAGACCTTCACAATAAAAAGACAAAAAAGAAAACAAAACAAAGACAAAAAGCCCCACAAAAGGGACACACACACACACGCAATTCAAACAGAATAAAATAAAATAAAAAAATACAGCAACAACACGAATCTATTTATAAACCTGATGCACACTCAGTCTTTTAAGGAATTTTCTACATACTTACTGTTTTATATTATTTTATTATTATTATTTTTTTTAACTATTAAAAGTGCTGATAATAATAAATGACGGTAAAATAACAATGAACCTGAACCAGAAATGTGGAAAAAAAAATTAAAATAACGATTACAAACAAAATAAGAAAAGAAGCAACCACAACAATAATAATAAAAAAACACCAGAAAAACAAAAAATTCAAATAATAAAAAGGTACAGTAACAAGACAAGTTTACTTCAAAAGTTGATGCATACCCAGTCTTTTAAGGAAATTTCTATACATCTCTTTATGAAATGTGAAGTAAACAGTAAGTGTTAGTTTCTATTCGTTATTTTAATGTAAAACTTTGTAATAAATTAAACGGTCACTTACAAGTCAACAGTACCATCATGATATTACACACTGAACATATTTTAACAGGAAGTAACCATAACGTTTTCAGAGATAATATATATATATATATTTAGTAACAAATCAGAGACCTTTGAAAACTCTACGTTTGGTAGTATCGTTTGAAAGCGTCTGACGTTGTTGAAAATCTCAACTTCTGAGTCGAGCTGAATCCCAGACAAAATGTTGTTAACTATACACAACATGATCGCGTTCTTTTCTTCAGTATCTCTGAAATATTAATAATAATAATAATAATAATAATAATAATAATAATAATAATAATAATAATAATGGTCATGATTATTTATTGATATGATACACATGCACGTAATTCTCACCTGTAGACAATTGTGACAGGACGTGATCTTGTTTTCTCTTGCTCTGTTTGCATCTTTAGAACCAGAGTTGTCAGACTGGTTATTAGTTTTGTAGGATCTGTTGTTGGTGGCCATCGCTGTACACAGTAATGTTCAATCTGCCTTTCTTGTGTTTCTCTCTGTTATAGATTTATGTATACTTATTACTGAAAGGTATATCAGTATTAGAATCAAGAGAAGAGAGCGCCAGAGAGAGACACACAGAAAAATACACACTATAGAAAGACTGGAAGGTAGACAGATAGATAGAAAGACTGGAAGGTAAACAGGTTCTATATAATTTGTAAATTACACATATATACACTCAAAAACACACACATAGATATATAGATATACAGACAGAGGGATAGACAGATAGATAGATAGATACATAGATATACATAACGGAGTAGGTAGGTAGGGGATGGCTGGATAATGAGACACGAGAAAGTAAGGAATGAACAGAGAGAAAGAAATGGTTAGAGAAAAAGAGAAAGAACTCAGATAAAACGAAGAAAAAAGAAATAAATAGAAATAACATGTATTACGTATCAAATAAATAAATAAACAAATAAAGATCAAATAAAGAGGTAACACAAAAGAAATCAACAAAGAAAGAGAAGGAAAAGTATACGTGTTTTGTATAATGTAACTGTCTATGAGAAAACCTTTGTGTGAACAAGCAGTGTTTGTTCTGTTATCTGCTCAATGTCCGGCCTCTCTTGTAGAGCTATGATTGTGTTTTCACCGTGTTGTACAGTCTGGCCTGCAGCAGGAATCAGATCACTGAACTGGAATTTAAAAAGAAAGAAAAACAAATGGTTACAGTTACATTACAAAGTTTACACATTTACTGAGGTTATAACTTTATTTCGGACTTTGCCCATCTATTCGTCCTTTCATCTCCATCCATCCATACTTTCATCAGTCCATCCATCCAACATTCATTTATTCGTTCATTCACTCGATTATTCGTCTGATGTAATCAGAAAATCTATTTATTTAAATATCTTCATATCCTTTTTTTCTTTGCTCTTTAAATCGCCAGAAATGTGTTTACTTCTGAACCCATAGTCATAACCTCTGTAGACAGTTCTTATTTAATAGTAATAATAATGTAGATTTGTTATTTTACTTACATCTGAACTGATAGTAATAATTGTGTAGATTTGTTATTTTACTTACATCTGAACTGATAGTAATAGTCGTGTATATTTGTTGTTTTACTTACATCTGAACTGATAGTAATAATTGTACAGGATTCATTTTCAGTGACCAGTCTCCAGAAACTTTCTTCAGATCCTTTTTTATAAGACGTCAGCAAGTATCCATGTGTAGAGAGTAAAGACTGAAACGAGTTGAGAAGTCACAAACAATTACTTAACACATCTTTATTTATTTATTTATTGACTAGTTAGCAGAGGTACACAATTAAGGAGTACCTTTATTGATATTTAGTACAGTTGTGTATGTAAGGATAAAGAGATAAATAGATATAAATGAATAGCGACGCATGGATGAACGAATGTACGGATAGATGCATGAAAATAAGAAAGGCTGCAGGTGAATGACAAATTCAATACAAAAATCTTCATCGTGCTTACTGGAAGACGAAGTGAGAAAAATTCCTGATGACCATGAATCCAAAGCATGTACTTATTAGCAGTATCTGAAAAAACAACAACTAAGTGATATGATATCAAGCTTTGAACACAATATAAATGAGTTTTATGTTCTTAAATACATACACAAAAGATATGCTGATATATATAATCATCATCATATGTATGTATGTATGTATGTATGTATGTATGTGTATATATATATATATATATATATATGCGTGTGTGTGTGTGTGTGTGTGTGTGTGTGTGTGTGTGTGTGTTTGTATGCATAATTCCAAACACTTGATATTATACAGTTCTACATTATGTTGATAACACTTCACTGGAAAGTATACAAGACGTGTTAGCGTGTTTACAATTTTAATATTTTCTTCTTCTTCTTCTTCTTCTTCTTCTTATTATTATTATTATGTTCTTTTTTCTTTTTTTTTAATATCGTGTAATAGTAGTCTTAAATTTGTAAACTCACTTTGGTATGGATTTTCATTCAGTGATTCAGTTTCCTGTAGAAAGAATCAAACATTTCAAACAGTGACTTTGTACGCAACCGTTTTTATTTTTAATATTTATTTTATTGTAATATATATATTAATACCAAAAGTATTATTATTATTTTTGTAAGTAATAAAAATGACAGTAACAGTAACAACAGAAGCAACAATAATTCTATTATCATTATCATTACTATCAACAGCATCATGATGATTATCATCAACATTATCATCAAATTATCATTATCATTATCGCTGAGGTTACCTGCGCCAGCTGAGTGATGGATTTCTTCCCCATTAAGAGTGAATGTTTCTGTTTTGGAAACAATTTTCTAAACTCTTCAGTGCTGAGACTGGTGTCACCATACTTGGCCAGTTCAATAATGGCGATGAAGACCACTTCATACTGGTCCTGTATCAACACCATACATAGATATATGTATATATATCAGAGTGAGCGTGAGAGAGTATGAGAGTGAGATACTAAATATAAGACAGAGTATAGAGAGAGAGAGAGAGAGAGAGAGAGAGAGAGAGAGAGAGAGAGAGAGAGAGAGAGAGAGAGAGAGAGAGAGAGAGAGAGAGAGAGAGAGATTTTAAACAAATTCACCTTAGTTTGTATGAGACCTCTACGTTGATTTCTTAGTTTCACGATCACGTTTCTGATGTCCACACGTCCAGTTGTGTTCATCTCATCCAGTAAAATGTGTAAGGCAATGTACGTTCCCGTTCTACCAACACCAGCACTGAAATCAGACGTTGATATATAAAACTAACACACAATTTATGTAATTAGGTGTGTATATGTACGTACATGTACCTATGTGTATGTCTGTGTCTAGTCATAAATATTAGTTAATACTTTAGTTTTACATCTTCACTTGTGTTAACTGTGAAAACCGTAATTAATTAGGTAATACCCATTGTGTTACGGTTGTTAAGGACTGAAATGTGTTGTAAGATGAAGTCGTGTTACCTGCAGTGAACGAGGACTGGTCCTGGTTGCACTGGTTTTGTTTTGCGGACGCGCAGTAGAAAGTGGATGAAGTCGTGTACATCAGGAACACTGTGGTCAGGCCAGGAAATGAAATGGAAATGTTGAAATATTTCTGATCTGCCAGTCTGGAAAGAAAAATAACGTACATTGCCTTACACATTTTACTGGATGAGATGAACACAACTGGACGTGTGGACATCAGAAACGTGATCGTGAAACTAAGAGATCAACGTAGCTTATATATGCATGTATTTATGTATGTTTTTGAGTATGTCCACGTGTGTATGTGTATATACGTGTTTGTTTGTGTGTGTGTGTGTGTGAAAAAGGGAGCCTTTTTTTGTCTAAATATGTTACCTCTGTGTTTGTTACGGAGAACTTTCTGTAAACAAAATCACTTCTGTCTTGTTTTTCAGTGACAGAGATGATGAAGGAGCCGGTTCTGAAACTTCCTGTATCTCTCCAGTATGGTTCACACTTTGACTACAAGTAGAAAAAGAAACACATTAAATGGAGAACGAAGGATACAGACATGTAAAGACGCCAGCACACACACACACAAACACACGCACACACACACAATATATACTAGTATATACATCAGGTAATAACTAACTATCTAACTAAGTAAATAAATGAATAAAGACGAACACAAACGTAACCCGCTGTCAAAGATTCAAAATGATAATAACTTATTAAATAAAATATATAAATTGTTTATTTTGTGTTGTTTTTATAATCACCTTGGTCCCTTCGACAAGGTTGGTCAACATGATAATGTGTCCACATTTTTTCTCCCAAATCATCCGCCAGAAATCAGGAACAGTAATTTTGTTAGGTGCTGACAAATAAATGAATGAATTAATGAATGAGTGAATAAACAAAGTAAGTAATTAAGTAAATAGTTTCTTGAATATATCAATAAACAAACTGAAGAAAGAAGGAAAGACTGATGAAGAAAAAAGTAAAAGGTAAAATAAAGTTGATAGCGATTAACATCATATTCGTAGCACAATATGGATTAAACTATCACTCTGTTTGTTTGTCTCTCTACATATGTATGCTTATTCATTTGTTTGTGAATGCTATCACATTTTAATAACAACAGTTAATTAGGTATCGCATATATTGTTTAAATATAAAAGTAGCATTAGAAGAAACTATGGAGATATATCCTGCATTCTTATATTGTTCTATTTTAATTAACAAGCAAGTATAACTTCAAAAGAGAACAGTTTAGAAATATCTATGAGTCGCCCTGTACAGACAGGATTGACCGTTTTTGTTTAGAGTTTTCCAGCATTTCCCGAAAAAAAAAGAAAAAAAAAGACCATTCAGTATCTGCCAGATCACTGGGTACTTGAGGACGTAGTTACATCAGTTGTTCAGAGAGAAAATGTCTGTTATTTAAATGTTCTATAATAGTATATTTTTATTATAATACTCTGTTATCAGGGATCATTGGATTCCCGAAAACAATAAAATAATAATTTGGATGTATAAACAGTTTCATTCGTGTTGCCGCAGATATACAATTTAATGGTAAAATCTGAGATGTAAAGATCACTGCTCATACTGATACTGAGATGAATAAGCAGATAGCGATTTTTCATGGTAGAATGGAAAATACATAACTCGATATTCGAATCCTGGAGCCTTGGCTGGAACGAGAACAAGTCCTACAAACCGTAATTAAATTATTTAAAAAAATAAAATAAAATCTCCCCATAAACAAAAAAGAAAAACCAAAGTAAGAAAAACAACATCTACCTAAATACAAAAGAAAGAAAGAAAGAAAAGTAATAATACAAATAATAACTCTCCAAAACCCCCCCCATAAGCCAAAAGTGCAGATAGAACAGCAGAAAATTACCTTGTGCTGCTATGAAATAGTTCTTCTCTCTGTAAGACTGAAATACAAAAACATTTAACGTTATTAGAGTAAGAGAGAGAGAGAGAGAGAGAGAGAGAGAGAGAGAGAGAGAGAGAGAGAGAGAGAGAGAGAGAGAGAGAGAGAGAGAGAGAGAGAGAGAGAGAGAGAGAGAGAGAGAGAGAGAGAGAGAGAGAGAGAGAGCGAATAAAAACGAATTTAAGGCGTCCTGTAAATAACAGAGGGTTGTGTTGTCTCAGTAAACATAGAAATAAAGATGAAATAATAGAAGGAAGAGTCTCTACTTACATCAACATAGCTGGCGTTAATGTAATCAGAGTGCGCATCTCCCGACAGCTTGCTTAACACCACACGGTTCTTGTCATCTTGATAATAATAATAATAATAATAATAATAATAATAATAATAATAATAATAATAATAATAATAATGATGATGATGATGATGGTGATGATGATGATGTCTTGTTAGTTTATTTGTTTATTTACTTTCCCTCAGTCTATTATTTATTTATTTATTTATTTATTTATTTATTTATTTATTTATTTATTTATTTGTGTCACAGCATTTTGACTAAACTCTGCAGTTTATAAATAATTTACTTCCTCTTTTTTCTGTTATTACACGATCGTTCAGGAAATGTTCACTTTTACAGGAAACAATCAACAATAACATTAAAGTGCCAAGAGAGAAGATTTAAGAGTTCTAGGGGCGACTCTAAACTCCATCCTCTAATAATGGAACAGGCAGTTCTGTTATTTCATCCTCGAGTGATAATACTGTCTTGTTGCAATGTAGTAGTAGTAATTGTAACTGAAGCCATATTAATAATAATCATGAATGTGATGATGGTAATTATAATGATGATTATGATGATGATAAAATAATAATGTGAAAAATCAAGATGATAATGATGACGATAATAATAGTAATGATGATGATGATGAAAATGATGATAATAATAATAACAATAGTCGTAGTGGTGGTGATGGTGGTAATAGTAGTAGTTGTAACAGTGGTAATATTAATAATAATCAGCAGGGTGGAGGGAAGTAAAAACAATAAAAACAACAACAAAATCAACCAAAAATATATATATATTAAGAAAAAGAAATAAAATAAAATAAAACGAAATAAAATAAAAGAAAGTGAAATAATAATAATAATAATAATAATAATAATAAAACGAAGCAAAAAACATAAAATAAAATAAAATAAAATAAAATAAATAAATAAAAATGTAAATAAAAACGAAAGAAAACACTTACACGGATAGTAGCCTCGAAATCGATTCTTGGAAGAATTTTCTGGTATCTTTGACGTGTCGTACGAAGACGTAAATTCATTTGAAAGTTTCTAAAATGAAAGAAACAAGGAAAATAAATAAATAAATAAATAAAACTAATTAAGTAACAAACTTACAAACCGATATTGATGACAATAACAGTAACAATGTTGAAAAATAACAAGAACTAAAAAAAAACATATGCACGGATACTAACAAAAACGGTAAAAAAAAAAAAAAAAAAAAAAAAAAAACAGCAACAAAACGAGAAAAACAAAAGATAAAAGAAAGCAAAGAAAACAGATAAAAAAAACATTTAAAAAAAAAAATAAAAAAGTAAAGAAAAGAGAAAAAATACAGAAAAAGACTGTGTTAAGGACTAACGCACACACACACGCACACATACACACACATACACGCACACAAAGAAAAAAAGAAGGAAAAGAAAGGAAATAAAAAACACTCATTTAATTGCATTTGCAATTTATTTTTTATTTTTTTATTTAAAGTGAATAATGATACCACGTTAACACAAATTATATGATACAAACCTTGAACTCTGTTTCAAAACCTCCAGGCTGTTGTCTGATTCTCTCTACAATAAACGACAGTTCTCTGACTGGTACAGCGTTCACAGGCAGTATGACGTCAGACACATTGAAATACACTTCGTCACCATGGCAACAAGACACCTCTTCAGATCCAGGCACATCTACTGTACCATTCACCTCTACTAATCCACTCATCTCTGCAGATACAGTGACATTTGCTGATCTAGTCGGTACAGCATGGTTTTCATGTTTTGTCATCACTTCTGAAGTGCCAGATGGCGCTTTTGATGTCTGATCATCTTCTGCATCATTTCCCTCAGGCAAAGGGCGAGTGTCAAAAGTGGCATTGACGTAAACCACGTCTCCATCTTCTGTATAAAAATAACATGTTAACATGAAAGAAAAAGATCAAAGAAAAGAACACTGTGGTTATTTCAGAGACAGCTTTGAAAAGAAAAGAATCAGTTTGACATCTAACTTACTTTTAAAAAAACAACATTAAAAAATAAGATAAAGAAAAAAGAAACAAACAAACCAAAAAACAGCAACAACAAACACACAAACAAACAAAAATAAAAAAATTGAAACAAACAAAACAAACACTAAACAACAAATAATTGCAACAAACAAATTAATTATAGGTTTTTAAAAATTCTATTCGCAGGTCAGAACAAAGTTTCTGCTTACCTTTTCTTTGACGGTTTTTAGATTTAGAAGACTTCAAACTGTTTACGTTGTCAAGCTCCTCGGTTTCTTGATTGTCATGTTTCAACCTTCGTCGTCTTCTACAAGAAAGAACAAATAAAGACAAAAAACCCCAAAACATTGAAGGCGATGACAACAACAATAATAAGAGAAATTATGATTATTATGATTATAATGATGATGATAAAACAATTACGATGTTAATAATGATGATTATGATGGCGATGATGAAGGTGGTAATTATAATGTAACAATTATTAATATTTATTATGATGATGATGATAAAACAGTTATGATGTTAATAATGATGATTATGATGACGATGGCAGTTATAATGTAACAATTGCTAATATTTTTTCATTCATTCTTTACTTTGTCTCATAACTGCTTCATTGGTTCACTCATTTTTAAATTCATTAATTGGTTATTTCAGTAATACATGAAATAATCTTAAATGAGAGAGGAGACAGACAGAGGGAGGGGGTGGATAGAGAGAGAAAGAGAGAGGAATGTAAATAGACAGATACTGATAGAAAGGTTTATAAAGATATCTAGATAGATAGACAGACAGTCAGACAGTGTGCATGTATGTGTCTGTATGTGTGTATGCAAAAAACGTACCTTATTATAAAGATTAACACAATCACAAAAATAATTATTCCCAGGCAAGTCACCGTAATCCCTGCAGTCATACCCATAACTGGAGCAGCAAAACCTGAAAAATTACTATTATATATAAAATATTTCTATCTATCTATAATATAGGTGTGTGTGTATGTGTGTATGAGCGTGTGTGTGTGTTTGTGTGTCTGTGTATAGCTAAGTATGGATGGAAGGATGGATGGATATGTAGATGTGTATGTATGTATATATGTATGTGTTTATGCATGCATGTATGTGCATATGTATGTACGTACCTGTACAATCTACACCTGTCCATCCACTCTGACAACCAGTTTTACATTTACCATCAACATGATTACACTCAGATTCCTCTTTACAGTGTCTGTCTTCACAAGACAACAGACAGCTGGAACCATACCACCCTTTTAAACACGCTGAAAGAAAAAACAATATATAATGATAAAAGCGTTATCTAAATCTATCTGTTTAACTGTGTATCCATTTATTAACTACCTAGCTGATCTCTCTGTATCCATCTCACTATCTTCACATATATACATAAAAACATACACATACACACACAGCGTTATGAAACAAAATACAGCATTATTTTATAAAATATCTCAAACTAATCCATGCAAAATATAAACACAACACACTCAATAATACTGAATGTAGCATAAGATAATGTAGTACTGAACTGAACGCCCAAAAGCAAGCCTAATAAAGGAGAGAAACGTTTAGTAATTTGAGTGTGTAAGCTGATTTACCTTGAGAACAGTCTGTGTTTGTCCAGCCTGGTTGACATCCTCCAGAACATTTTCCAGTTTTTGAGTCACACGTCGACTTTATCAGACAGTGACGTTCCGAGCACCTGTTTTTACACATATGTCCATACGTCCGTCCATCATCACACTCTGAAATATACATTTTCTTAGCTTGAAATGAGACAAATTATTCATACTTATACCAGCTTGCCTTTAGAAATACAGGAGCTTTTTTTGTTTAATTATTTTTAAACGTAAGGCATTCAATCTATACGTCTGTGTGTGTCTCAGTCTGTCTATGTATCTATCTATTTTAAAACTGATTTCTTTGCTGACTCGAAAATATGTTTGTTAGGAAATAATTATTAAGTACATATTTTATGGTGGTTACCTGTACAGTCTATACCAGCCCAGCCAGATTTACACCCGTACTGACATTTCCCATTTGTTTTGTTACAAGTTGATCTGCGATTACAATTTCGATCAGAACACTTTAATGAACAGTTTGAGCCATACGTGTTTGTAGGACACTCTAAAATAAAATAATAGATATATCTGCTTGATAAATACGAGTAACAATTTGTAATTTCATCTCCTGTATACTTAATGCATAATCAAGGATAACTCACATTTTTGTTTTAGTAAAACAGCTTTAACAAAACTTTGAATACCGTTTGTATAATCACGCACCCTAATATATGCACACACACACATTATAGATAGATAGATAGACAGACAGACAGACAGACAGACAGACAGACAGACAGACAGACAGACAGATAGATACATACATACATACATACATACATACATACATACATACATACATACATACATACATACATACATACATACATACATACATACATACATAAACACATATTTGTTAAATATTCACGTTTTGAACAGTCTGGTTCTAACCATCCTGATTGACAGTCTCCATCACATTTTCCATGTTTCGTGTCACAAGTTGAATTATTCACACAGTGACGTTTATCACATTTTCCTGAACACCCAGAACCATAGCTCACACCTTGTTCACATTCTGAAATACGAAACAAAATTAAATCTATCTGTATTGGGTTACTGACTATCATAAGCAATAACCTGTTACATTCAAAACCACTTTAGAATATAAAATAATAATAATAATAATAATAATAATAATAATAATAATAATAATAATAATAATAATAATAATAATAATAATAATAATATTCATCATCATTAGATGAAATTAACTAAATACTGATTACACAGTATAAAATGAATGGAAAATATTGTAATTTTAAAAATACAAGATTACCCTGTGTACAGTCAAATCCTTTCCATCCTGGTTTACATCCGTCCGTCCCACAGTCTCCTGTCTGTACGTTACATCGTCCATTTGGAGAAAAACAGTGACGACTTGTACAAAACTTGTTACAGTTAGGACCATAGGCGTGGTTTTGTATACAAGCTGAAAACATAAATACACTTAAATGTATAATTTTTTCCATGTTTTTGTTTGGTTTATAAAAACATATACATACATACATACATACATATATATATATATATATATATAATAATGTGTATGTGTGTCTGTGCTTATGCATGCAATTATATGTCTACATACCTGAATATATAAATACATATGCATGAAATAGCAAAAGCTGATTAACAATATATAAATGTAAAGCATTCTGCAAAATGATTTCAAACAAAACGCTGTTTGAAGGTTACCCTGTGTACAGTCAGTTCCTTGCCATCCTGGTTCACATCTGTCCGTCCCACAGTCTCCTGTGTGTACGTCACAGGGTGCATTTGATGAAAAACAATAACGATTTGTACACGACTTCTTACAATTTCGTCCGTAGTTGTGGTTGTGTCTACAAGCTGAAAATAAAAATTGATACTTAAAGGGAATATATATTCATCCTGATACACAAACAAAGTAATAATAATAAATAAATAATAATAATAAAATTAAAATTAAAATTAAAAATTCATCTACATAAAAAGAAAACCAACAATATATATATATATATATATATTGTTGCTTTTCTTTATATATATATATCTTTATATATATATTCATATATATATATCTTTATTTAAATTACCCTGCGTACAGTCAGTTCCTTTCCATCCTGATTTACATCCTTTGTTTCCACAGTCTCCTGTCTGTACGTTACAGCCTCTGTTTGGTAAAAGACAGTGACGATTTGTACACAGGTTTTTACAATTACGTCCATAGTTGTAGTTTTGCCTACAGGCTGAAGAAAGAAAGAAAGATTCAAAACAGTTTAGAAAAAAAAAAAATTTCTTATGAATTTCGCTCTGGTTTTCATATGTGTATACCTTAAAAATAATACGTCATTCATAAAGCTTTATTACAAAATATATGCAATATATGCAATACTTTTTTTTAAATGTGAATAAAAACGATAACAGAAGAGATATAAAAGATATCGTAACAACAACATGTTAGACATATAATGCTATGAGTTACCAATATTTAAGAAATTATTATATACATACAGGTACAGTCTTGTTTAAAAGTTTATGCCAAGCCTCAAGTGATCTTTGTAAAATGTTTTCCATTTATATTGTTGATGATATCAGTATTTTCTATATACATAAGCATATATACATATATGTAAATGCATATACATACATATATGCATTATGAACATACATAAATAAGCCCAAACACACATATATACATATACATGCATGCATATACATATATGTTTGCTTGTTTATCTCTTGAATCATTTTCTTTTTGCCAGTGTTAAATTATTTAATTGACCTAGTTGTAAGTCATTTCTTTTCTATCCTGTTTTACATCCATCTGTCCCACAGTCTCCTGTCTGTACGTTTCAGAGTTCATTTGAAGAAAAACAGTGTACACAACTTGTTACAGTTATATAATAATAATAATAATAATAATAATAATAATAATAATAATAATAATAATAATAATAATAATAGTGATAGTAGTAACGATAACGATAATGATAATAAAATACTTTATATAAATATGTATATTTACTAAGTAAGTCCGGTGATACAATTACCAAATTTCTCTAGAATATAGTTTTTTTTCTATCTTGAGTCTAACAATATACATGCGTGCATACAATAATACATTATTATTCTTCTTATTATTATTATCATTATTATGTTTTTTGTTTGTTTTCTTCATTTGGTACTGCGCCACTATAATATCAGTAATGAAAACGCTCTGTCACCTGTCCATCATAAGTAACATATGAAATGTGAAATTTAAAGTGCATTTAATTCTGTAAATTAACAAAACTGACACTGTTAATGTTTGTTTTATTTATAACAAACTTCGAAAAATCCGGATTTTTGTTTTCACCTGACAACCTTTCGTTCCTTGTAATCCGTTAAATTTAATGTTTACCTGTTGAACAGTCAGATCCCATCCACCCTGGCTGACACCATCCAGTGTCACAGTGACCTGTACGCTCGTCACAAGATGACGACGTCACGGAACAATGTCGGTCTGAACACCACTTGTCACACTTAGATCCATACTTAGTATTCACTTCACATGCTAAATGTAGAAAATAAAGTTATGTTTTACATCATACTGCACTTTAGTACGAAGTTATAATTTCCAAAAATGTATACTGGTCTTTTTGCATATTACATTACATTACAATATATTATTTTATGCTACTTTGTTATATTGTTATGTTATGTTATATTATACTATGAATAGAGTAATTAGGAAAACTTTAACGTCTGTGTTAGTGTGTTGTAGAACAAAATCTACAGAGTGAAATAAAGATACGTAATTCAATCATTTTTCTGTATTAATTTACCGTAAACTTCAGCTTCCACGAAATCCAAAGCGGTTGACTTTCCATTGTCTGTTCCTTGGTAAATAGTGACGTATCTAGCAGTGACGTCACAAGTGATTGACGTAATATCATCAATGTCAGATCCATCTGGTTTACCAGTAACAGTTCCACACAGATGTCCTCTGTTAGCTTGTCTTTCTTTTGTGTTTGTGTAAACTTGAACTCCGTTTCGTCTCCACTTAACTGTATAACAAAAGGAAAATTTATAATGATGATGATGATGATGATGATGGTGATGATAATAATAATAGTGTAGAATGGAAATATTTATCAGGAAGTAGATCGTTAAATATTTCTTGTCACTTAAGCTCAAAACAGACGCACATTGATGAAGGTTAATCGGACTAGAAATATCGAAAATAATTAGACAAACATTATCAAGAAAACACAACAAATCTTAGAAAGATATATAGAGTGTAAAATATCAGAAACATTTTAAAATAGGCATAACCAAGAAACGATGTCTTAGAAATATATATAGACTGCGAAGTAACATACGTATTTAAAAATAGACATAAGAACAACAAACAAACAAACAAAAACAAAAAACACAAAAACAAAAAAAAATCGAAAAATTTCTAGAATACAAAATACCACAAATATCTGAAGATAATCTAGAAAACACAAGTTTTGGAAAATAGATATTTTTGGCCTTCTTTTTCACGATGGTGCGTGAGGAAGCCTATTACTAGAGAATAAAAAAATCCACGCGTATAGACACCTTAAATTACCATTACCACTCACTCTTTGTTTGAGACAAATTTACATTGATGCAATCCTCCTACTCTCTCTCTCTCTCTCTCTCTCTCTCTCTCTCTCTCTCTCTCTCTCTCTCTCTCTCTCTCTCTCTCTCTCTCTCTCTCTCTCTCTGTGAATGGATGCTTGTCTTACTCTGTGGATCTATCTATTTGAAATATAGCGTTTAATTTTCGGTGTGTGTTATAATCTGGTCACTAATTAAAATAATAAAAATAATATTTCATTTATCGAGCACACTTTGTGAAATGAAGATATCTTACTTAATTGAGTGGGACAAGAAATTTATGGAGACACGGCAGAAGCCCCAGCTATAAAAGTCTTAAAATATGCTGAAAAACATGCTTCAATAAATCTTCTTGCGAAAAGCAGTAGAAATGATAGATGTCTATATCAATGCATTTTCCTTTCACAAAAAAATGGCAAACACATTTTGTTTCTATAGAATTAAACGTTTTACTAAAATGATGACGAAAAACTAAAATGGATCTAACAAACTACATTTATCTCTTAAAATCTAAGGTTGGGCCCAGACTGGTGTTGTTCCATAACCCTACAGCAGTTATGATAATAATGGTGATGATGATAATAACACAAAAGTAGAAATAATAAGAAAGAAAATAAAAACGACAAAGTGAAAAAAAAAAAAAAAAAAAAAAAAAAACTTTATAAAGATAAAGGGAAACAAGCTGTGGTATACATTTTACACTATACATACTAAAAGAAAACAAAATATTTGTACTTACAGTCATATCTAAAGTAGATGCTAACTTCATGAATAAAATATGATTTTTCTAAATCTACTTCCCACCATGTGAAACGTCTATGCTCAGATGTGTGTATGATTTTGTGCCAGTTTCCTTTAAGTATTCCATCAACAGCTCGCTGTGCATCGTTTTCACAACCCTGTCTGTAAGAATTCTGATACGCTGCTTTGTTTAGTGCCACATTTACTGCAGAAAACAAATAATGAATTATTTATTAAACTACACACACATGAACACAGCGAAAACGAGAGAGAGAGAGAGAGAGAGAGAGAGAGAGAGAGAGAGAGAGAGGGAGAGAGAGAGAGAGAGAGAGAGAGAGAGAGAGAGAGAGAGAGAGAGAGATTATAAGTACTTACTGAAATACACATTTATATGAAGCTGTTTATTTCCCTATTTCTTTCTCGCTCTCTGACTCTCTAACTGTCAGTATTACTATTTTTCATTCTTAATATCTTTGTATATCTGTCTACCTCTTTGCCCCAAAACGAGCCTGAATTTATTAATTTTTACATATGTGTTTTTGTGTGTGTGTGTGTGTGGGGGTGTTACATGAATGTGACACTATGAGGATTCTTCTTTGTATTTCCAAAAATATCAACCTGATATACTTAATAGATAATAGAAGTGGAATAGTTTCAAATTCAGATTTAATTTTAAGGGAAACACATAAAATTATTTAAATGTTATTGCTGTTGTAACCTGTTACAGAGCAGCGATACAGAGCAGCTTTATACACACGCACACACGCACACACATCCGTTAGGAGAACCTTTTGTGTAATTAGTACGTGTCCATTACATGTGTCTACGTTATTATTATTTTTTAACTTATCACTTGAATTTTGTTGCTCCAAGATGAATTAGTCATATAAAACACTTAAAGTTTGGTGATTGTGTGTATATAAATCTGTGTGTGTGTGTATGTGTATGTGTGTATGTGTGTTATAATATTGGGTGTGGAATGATGAACAGAAAAAGAACAACAATACAAATAATAATAATAAGTAGGTCTTATCAAGAGGTTTAATTGCAGTGAAGGATATAAACTTTTATCCATTCTATTTCAAATAGACAGGAGATCAAATTTAAAAATCTGTGAGAAATGAAAACGATTTTAAGTGATTATTTCCGTTGCTGGTTACAGGTAATCAAAATTAGTCTTAATTATATTTAATTAAGAGAAATACAGGCTATTTGATTAATATCCTGATCTAAAGGGTAACTAAATTATTAATATTGACGTTATCATTACATTTTATATATGGTCTGTAAACTACGATAGTAAGTAGACAAACTGACATAATTATAATAAAGTTTTAAAGCAATATAATAACAGTACATATTATTTGGATAAACACACTCTCTCACACACACACACACACACACACACATGCAGACATGTACACATTCATATATATACAGTTTTATTTATATAATTATTTCTTAATAATCATACAGGAATTATTTGAAAACAGATTTACCAAACTCAGTGAAAGTTTGTTGAGATAATAAAATAAAAACACAGAAGAGAAACAAAGAACTCATCCTGGTCTCGTTCAAACAACAAGTGTTGTACAACTAGGAAGTTTAACTCGATATGTAAATATTACAATTTCCGTTTGTTATAACGACGGTTCATTCTGGAACAAGTACTTTTCTGCGCATTGTCTAATTTAGTTGTTTCAGGTTTCTCCCATGATAATAATAAAAATATATAAAAACAACAAAAATAAGAAAGAAAGAAAAACCGTCAAGCAACAAACAAAGAAACAACAAATGCAGTCTTTGTCAGGGTTCTCCCACGAGAGTCAAAAAAACAAAAAACAACAGACAACAACAACAACAAAAAAAAAAAAATGAAATCTTAAAATCAGCAACATAACAACATAAAAGCTTAATTCTTTTATGAATTTTCAAATTCGTCTTTTAATCAAAATATAAGAGAGGAAACTACACTATTTCTGATGTTAGAAAGTGTTAATGCTCAAGAATACACCTTCCCGTGAACGGCAAATATAAAATAAGGAGTATGATCAGGAAAAATCAACTAACACTTTTCTATACAACTCAAATATAGGTTGCAGAATGATTGAACAGAATTTATTCTTAAAGCTACTGTTTTGGAGAAACTATGAAGAACTGTTTGGAAATTTATTGATTTACATCATTTTGAATTTGGTAAAATAATTGTGATGCTATCACGGTGATGATGATAAATAAATAAATAAATAAATAAATAGTTATAATATTATTTCACAAAATGATTTTAAAACAAACGCTATGAATACAACATAAAAACTTTATTGTATAGATTGATAAGCATTCAAACTTGAAAACAAAATATTACTCAAGGAATAAACAAGAAGCAAACTGTATTTCAGGTAACAAAGATAATTTAAAATTAAAAAGTAAAGAGTATTTTTGTTATTTGTATTTACAAATAAAGATAAACAGTAAAATGTAATAAAAAAAAAGTGTTAAGCTGTCAAATGCATTTATTTTGTTTCTGGTTTAAGCATTTCAAGTATTGTGTAACTTCTAACTGTGCCTGCTTTAATCAACTTCCATTACCAGTTTTATATAAAACCCGGCTATGAATAAATGATCAGATATAAAAGAAAATAGGAAAAGCAACAACAATAAATAAATAAATAAACAAATAAATAGATAAATAAATAGCCATGAATTAAAATGAAAAAACAAACACAAACAAAAAGTACACAAAACCCAAGAAAGCATCAACAAGAACAAAAAGCAACATAAATTAATATCAACAATTAAAACAATCAGACAAAAAGCATTTCCTTTTCTAAGCATAATTTACTGCGAAAATAATCTGAAAAAAAATGAAGCACTCATATATTTTTTAATTGTTGTTGTTGTATTCTATCATAATTTCATCTTCACAGATATCATAGATAGATAACCAGATAGACAGATAGATAGGTAGATAGATACAAATTTATTAATTTATTTATCTATTTATTTATTTATTTATTTTTGATAGACTTAGTTGCATATTATTAATATTTTATTTGCTTGTTTTATTTTTTTTTATTTTCTTATCTTTTCTTTTCTCTTTTATTATTATTATCATTCTCATTATTATTATTATTATTATTATTATTATTATTATTATTATTTCTGATAGATCGGAGATTTTAGTAATTCGTTTGTCACAGCTTGATGACCTCATAGTATGAACTTTCACCCGATTGATTGTGGTCAATATTGTCGTACGTATTTCCTTCTGTACGTTTTTTCTGTATTTGAGTTTCTTCGCCTTTATTTTCTTAAGTCTAGAAAAAAATAAACTAACTAACTAAATAAATAAATAGTAAAAAATAAACAAAAGAAAGAAACAAAAGGAAAACAACAAAATACAGATTTAAAAAAAGAAAGAACACCACATCGAGTTTACCATTAATATACCCATTTAATGAAACAAATTCTATACACAACTTTTAATATTTCCATTTCTCGATTTTATATTTAAGTATATGAAATATATATGTATATATACATAAAAGAAAACAACAACATTCCGTTAGACACACAGAAGAGCACACACACACAGACACACACACACACATACATTTAAATGACAGTATTAATTAATACATTAATAAGCCTGAAGCATAATAGAGACACTTCTATTATGATTATGACCATATATCCGATTTTCTAAAAAAATTATTAACTCGATAATAATTTATAGCCTTGCGTGTCTGTTACTTACATTATTATAACAATAATAAAGACAAGAGAAAACAGAATAAGTGTTCCAGTTGTGACTGCCAAAGAAACTGCCAGCTTTTTGGTGACTTGATTTGTTGATGGATAGAGAGACACAGAGAGAGAAAGAAAGGGTGAAACAGACATTAATAGTACACATCTCTACTGGAAATTAAAACTGTATTTATGATAGAGATAGTCACTAAAACAATATAATATATAGTTGTTTCTGACATACAAAACGTGCTGAGTAAATCAGTGTATTAGAAAATTTAAAATAAATGATGAAATTTGAACATATTCTTAATTAATTCATTATTGTACAGCAGCTAAGCTTAAACAGATGAACAAAAAATTAACTCGCATCTCTACAAACTAACATAGATAATCTATCTTCTGTCTACGTGTGACCCTCTCTATCTGTCTACTCTATCCCTCTCTTCTCTGTCTGTCTAACAATCTATCACTTTATCTGTCTGTTTATATTTCTACCTATCGATCGATCGATCCATCATCCATCCATCAGTCCACCCACCCACCCATCAAATCTTGCTTATCTGTCTCTCCATCTAGCTGTCTGATTGTCAGTCAGCTGTGTGTGTGTGTATACGTATGTATATATTTCTCTCTCTCTCTCCCTCCCTCCCTCAATCTCTCTCTCTCTCTCTCTCTCTCTCTCTCTCTCTCTCTCTCTCTCTCTCTCTCTCTCTCTCTCTCTCTCTCTCTCTATATATATATATATATATATATATATATACATACACACACACACACACACACACAGACACACACTCAGACACACACGTGTGACACTATTCGTTTATTGCAATTTATATATAATAAAAACATTTGAAAGAAAAAGAATGAAACACAAATAAGAAGAAAACAGAAACACAGGAAACTAAAGAAATAATGTGAAAATAAATACCTCTCTGGTGTTAATATATATAATTTGCGAGTGCCCCAACTTACGAGCTTTCCGAGT
>CM022679.1:27602482-27642482 GCA_012295275.1 Chrysomallon squamiferum
TGCTCTCTCTCTCTCTCTCTCTCTCTCTCTCTCTCTCTCTCTCTCTCTCTCTCTCTCTCTCTCTCTCTCTCTCTCTCTCTCTCTCTCTCTCTCTCTCTCTCTCTCTCTCTCTCTCTCTCTCTCTCTCTCTCTCTGCATATATATATACAGTGGTACCTTGTCTTACGAGTGCACCAACTTACAGTCTTCCGAGTTACGAGCAGTATGTGTATATGTATATGTATTATGTGTGTATGTGTGTATCTATATGTATGTATCCATGCATGTATGTATGTATTTGTATATGTATCTGCGACTGTGTTTATATAAATGTAAAGTATTCAGGTCCTATAATGTTTGTCAGGAGATGTTTTAGAGAGAGAAAATATTAGTATTCTAGAGACATTCTGTAAATAATAATAATAATAATAATTTTCATTTTCCACAGCTTGTATACAAAACCACACTTATGGAACTAACTGTAACAAGTTGTGTATAAGTCGTCACTGTCTTTCATCAAATGCAGTTTGTAACGTACAGACAGGAGACTGTGGGACAGACGGATGTAAGGCAGGATGGAAGGGAATTGACTGTACTCAGGGTAACGTATCCAGTGTGTGCATAAACGTATCTGTCTGTATTGTGTTTATCTTATTCATAGTAGAAAATATATTTGTGATGAAACTGTGTTATGAAATATAGCCAATAAAAACATCAGATATTCTACGAAAGTTGTGAACGTATAGGCAATAGAAACAGAAATAATATTAATAGAATCATAGCAGCTGATTAAATGGATTATTAATTTAGCATTTAATAGTAAGTAGGTTTTTTGGTTACTGTAATATCAGGGTTAAGGCTATATTTTAAGTGTTATTACATTAACATTAAGATAATTTCAAGTTTTATAGTTTAATCGTTCATGACTGTTTTCAGATTCGTCTAAAAAATCTACAGACCCGACTGTCACAATCTTGTCAGTTTTCACAGGACTACTTTGCATCTATGCAGTAATAAGCGTAATCATCATAATAAGGTGTGTGATGGGTCGTGACATTTTTATTTGAATGTTGAAAACTTCAGATGTGTGTACGCATGTATGTGTTGCTGTTATAATGAGGTTAATGATACAAAAATAAATAAATAAATTAAAATAAAATAAAATAAAAAAGTATGTTGTAATGTCAAGCACAAACAAGTAGGTTCTATTATATTCTTTTAGAGTTTGGAACAAGAAATTAGCGTGGACTTTTTATCCGAAAATAGAAAAAAAGGAAAAAAAGAATTTAATACATTTTTATGAATACTTCAAAACTGAATAAAATACGTAAACAAAATGTCGAATGTGTAAAAATGAAATGCGTCGGAAATTTAGATTAATGCCGTTTAAAAATTAAGATCTTCTTTACTTACAGGCTCGTTTTGGTGCTAAGAAAACGTCCTCACCAAACCGAACCACCTGTTTCGTTTGCAAAGCAGCACGACGACAACAGGCCCACTACAGTAGGAACAGTGTCTGCAGCGTATGAAATTTCCGACGATGATGAACATCATCATGATCCTGTTTCATCCACTGAAAACACGTCATCAGAAACACCAGTGTATGAACAGCTGAAAGTGAAAGATACAAAACATAAATAAATAATCTTCTCTCTCTCTCTCTCTCTCTCTCTCTCTCTCTCTCTCTCTCTCTCTCTCTCTCTCTCTCTCTCTCTCTCTCTCTCTCTCTCTCTCTCTCTCTGTACATTATCACTTTTATTCATATTTCTTTTCTTAATTTGTTATTAATATCGTCGTCCTTATTATTGTTCTTACTACTACTACTAAACCAACAATAACTACAACCGTTATCACTCTTATTAAGCTGGTGATGCTATTGCTATTACTACTAATAGTATTACTATCCCTACTATTAGAACAAAAAAGCTGAATGTTAGTGAACAATGAAATTCTGATTAAAATTTAAAATGTATTTGTCATTAACATAATCGTCGTTTTTGCTTAACTTTGATTTCTATATATTGAATTAATTTCATTAAACAGAATTTAAAATAAATTCGCTGAGAGAAGATATATTTACTGAACTGGAAGAAAAAATATTAAGAAAAAAAGCAAAAATCTCTGAATAAAGAAAAGAAAAATATAATAATAAAAATAATAATCGATTTAGAAAAAAAAGCTTAGGAATTTAACTAAATTAATTACAAATATATATATATACACACACACACACACATGCACACACATACACACATTTATATTTCTACTACTTTGATTCTTGTTATGTTCATATATATAAATTATTCTAAAGCAATGTGAATGTATCAAATTACATGATTACATCTATCTGTTTTCTGTTACTAGTGTATAATGTTCTTCAGAACGCACTGCTTTAGAGAGAAAAATACATTAATAGATAATTATATGAAAACAAACTGCCATTGCTGCTATTTCGTTTTAATTTGTAAATCATTCTCCACTGCAACCAGAATGATATGCACGATCCAACTGTGTTTTTACACTCAGAATTCTTACATACATGAATACCTGGGAAAATAAAAAATAAAAATAATAATAATAATAATAATAATAATAAGAAGAAGAAGAAGAAGAAGAAGAAGAAGAAGAAGAAGAAGAAGAAGAAGAAGAAGAAGAAGAAGAAGAAGAAGAAGAAGAAGAAGAAACAAGATCATGAAGAAGAACAAGAATATGAAAAATAATTTATCATTTTCTTGTACAATTAAAACCATCTCCACTGCATCCAGTACAAGAACATGTTGTTGTTGTTGACACTACGAACTGTTAATATTAAAATCTTTTGAAATATTTAATACAAGGCTATATTTGTATTGCTGTTCTGTTGGTTATCATTAATATTTTAAACGGAACATTTAGAACATTTTGTGTTTTTGATGCCTGTAACTTTTCATGCAATAATGTTTGCTAATTTTTTTTTTTTCACAGATTTTGTTATAAAATCATTTAGTGAAATAATATATAAACAGTTTAGCTTTATTATTATAGTTCTGTATTTCCGTGTTTTGAGAATGGTGAAAATATAATAATTTTAAAACCTTCAGAAAATCTTAATTTCTTTTAAAAGCTATATATATATATATATATATTACACTAAACCATGTATGAAAGGAAAGTATAAAAGTTTTATTTCTGACCGATCTACCTTTTTTATTGTCATGTTATTTGAGAGATTAATACAACACTGACGTAAGTGAACCATCTAATGATGGAGATAACTGTCACTTAGATTCCTACGCAGCAATCATAAAACTCTGAATGTGTAAACAACTGGTAACGAAAAGGATAGTGACATATATAGATATGGAGACCATAGAACACATTATATAAATCTAAGGAAATAAAGGTGTACTAGATCACTGACTAGAAACGGAAGAAAATAAAACTCACTCTATAATGTGATAACAGTTTTTGATTCATAGAGAAAGAGTCTAGCGGAAAACGTGGTAATACAATAAATATATAAATATATAGTTTATTCAGTCTTTTCTTTCTTTTTTTATAATAAATATAAATAAATAAATAATAATAATATTAATAATAATAATAATAAAAGAAAAAGAAAAATAAATAAAGAAATTAATTAAAAAAGAAAGAAAGAAAGAAAGAATGAAAGAATGAAAGAAAAAAATAAAAAGAAAAATATAAAACGACGTGGTAGACGTATCTCCAAATCTCCATGGAAACTGGCAGATGACTGAAGATGGTTTCAGAGACTGGCATACGCTAATTCACAGAAGAAAGTGAAATCCTCCTGTAATAAAATAATAAAATAAATAAATAAATAAATAAATAAATAAATACATAAATAAATAAATAAATAAAAATAAAATAAATATATTATCTACCAAACAGTGATGATGTCAATCTTAATAATTAGAGAAAAGAAAATTAAGATCACATACACACACAGACACACAAATATACACAAGGATGTACACATGGATACACACACACAAATTTAAATATTAATCTCTATTTTCCTTGCAGTAAACCAGTACAGGTGGTTTCCCTTGTATACACCAGTGAACTTCCTGACTAACTTTCGTAACATTTGATAGACAGCCATAACAAAAATGTCTTCTCCATTTTTGATTTGTTTTTTGTTTGTATTTTCAAAACAAGTATTTGCCGGCTTCGGTAAGTTATGAATTGTTTACATATAACATTAACTATTACGAAATAAATATATAGAGAAATATACATATTATACACACGTACATATTTATAGACAGACATACCTGTAACAACAAACAGGAAAGAAAATATGTAATGGAACAAGGTGAGTGTCTAGTCTGTTGACATTTGTGTCGTTTACAGAGAAAGAGTTTAGAATATATCACTTCACTGTCTCATATGGATATATTAGAAGGAAATTTCCACCATTTTCATTTGCATTATTCCATTTACAGAATATCTATATCTATCTAGGTATCTATCTATCTATCTATCTATCTATCTATCTATCTATCTATCTATCTATACATACATACATACCTACCTACATACATCCATACATATATATATATACATATACATACATATATATATATATATACACACACACACATACATACATTCATACATATATATGCATATACATACACCTACAAGTGTTTGTATATATGTTATCTTTCCGCGCGTGTGTGTGGGTGCGGTTATGTGTGTTTTGTATTTATTTATATGAAAGGAAAAAAATAATGTCCTATATTATAATAATATATTCTAGAAATGTTGTTAATAATAGAACATACAACAATTCTACGCTCGATATTCTCCGTGCTAAGATATCTCCTGCATACTGTTCCCACACTAATTTAACTGCATGTAACGTCCTTCACAGTTACTGAAAATAAAACGAACTACACAAACCTGTCAGATCACATTTATAAATAACAACAAAGAACGTTTCTTTGAATAGAAGTCGGCGTGGGTATTTTATATTATTTATACAAGTCAATCGCAATGAAAAATTCACCTGTTTGTGTGTGTTTTCAAATGTGCAATAGATAAATGACAGACAGTGTTGTACCTTTAAACACCGATTCATGTATTAAATTTCTGACACTCTAATATGTAGCTCTGAGTAATCAACTTTGAGTAATAATTATAATGAATGTTGCTGATACCTGCA
The DNA here is from genome assembly GCA_012295275.1 of Chrysomallon squamiferum. Taxonomy (NCBI): domain Eukaryota; kingdom Metazoa; phylum Mollusca; class Gastropoda; order Neomphalida; family Peltospiridae; genus Chrysomallon; species Chrysomallon squamiferum. Next base: position 27,607,632 of record CM022679.1, read on the forward strand.
ACGATGCTGTTTAACTTATATGTGTGTTTCTGTTTAAATACAGCACACAATTATAATAAGTAAAATAAACAAAAATAAATAACTATTTTGATACACTAAATAAATAAATAAATAAATGTAAATGGATAAAATAAAGAAACAAACATACATACACACATACAAATTTAAATATTAACCTTTACTCTCACTGAAGTAAGCAAGTAGTTTCCCTTGAATACACCATTGAACTTCCTGGTTCACTGTACTAAGAACTGAAACACAGTCATACCAAAGATGTCTTCCCGATTTTTGATTTGTTTTTTGTTTCTATTGTTGAAACAAGCATTTGCCGCCTTCGGTAAGTTATGGATATTTTACGTTAGAAATAAATATATCTAGAAATAAAATAAAATAAAATAATAAAATAAAAATGGGATAAATTTTACCGTAGAGCAGGAAGAAAACATGCCTTTAATTGTTTTGAACGAATAAATAACTTAGATAATAATGGTTATAATATGATTATGATAATGGAGCGAACATAAATAAATAAATAATACTAATTTGTATGCACACACATACGCGCGCGCGCACACACACACACACACACACACACTCATATGCGTGTGTGTGTGTGTGTATGGGTCTGTGTTTGTGTGTGTGTGCATGTATGTGTGTTAATACTTGCATGGATGGAGCAGTGATGAATGGATGGATGGCTAGATCTACGCGTTTATATGTTTGTGTATGTGTGTGAGCGGACGTTGTTATTTTTATGTATTTGTATGTATTTGTATGTATGTATATTAATGTATAGGATGTAAACTGATGATATTCTCCTCTAAATACTTTTATTTTTCATTCATTTATTTGCTCAATTCTTCAGAAAACGCAGCTCTTCGACGCCCTGCGTACCAGAGTTCTGAAAATAAAGGATATGAAGGTTCTGCTTACAAAGCAGTTGATGGAATAACTAACGGAACATGGAAACAAATTATGCATACTTCTGTACTTAAGAACAGTACTTGGTGGGAAGTGGATTTACAAAAATTGTATTTTATTCATGACGTTATAATCTACTTCAGAATTAGCTGTAAGTAAAACCCTTTGTTTTTTAATGCTTGACAGCAAACAAGTACAACAAAAATTATCATCATCGTTATCATTCTGAATATTCCTTTTGTTATACAGTTAAGTGGAGACGAAACGGAGTTCAAGTTTACACAAACACAAAAGAAAGACAAGCTAACAGAGGACATCTGTGTGGAACTGTTACTGGTAAACCAGATGGATCTGACATTGATGATATTACTTCAATCACTTGTGACGTCACTGCTAGATACGTCACTATTTATCAAGGAACAGACAATGGAATGTCAACCGCTTTGGATTTCTACGAAACTGAAGTCTACGGTAAATACATACTGAATATTTGTTATTGCTGAAATTTGTTTCGATTTTTTGGAATGTAAAATTAAAGCTTAGTAATGGGAACCAAGCGCAAGCACGAAATTATATATATATATATAAAACTACATCAAGGTGTAATATATAGCCCTGATGTAGTTTTATGTAATGTTTATTTTTTATTTTTTTTGTTATTGTTGTCGTTGGTACAGATCTTCAGTTTATCCATCTAAAACCTATAACCTTTCACTATCTCAACTGCTCGAAACAGGTATCAAATTTCGAAATTTCTGATAAGGGATCATCAACTTTGTACTAGGATTTCTAAAGAAAACATATTTATTGAATTATGTTTATTTCATTCTGTAGAAATGCTATAGAATACTGACCGGAAAGTTCTCATATCTACTGTATTTATAACAGAACATAACCTAACAGAACAATATAACATAAATTAATACAATATAATGTAATGTAATGTTCTGTGTAAAATGATCAATATATATTATATAAAAAGAAAAAATCGTAACACTGTACTGTTAGTGTACAGAATTGTACAACGTAACTTTATATTTTACAATCAGCATGTGAAGTGAATACTAAGTATGGTTCTAACTGTGACAAGTGGTGCACTGACCGACATTGTTCCGTGGCGTCATCATCTTGTGACGTACGTACAGGTCACTGTGATACTGGATCGTGCCAGGCAGGCTGGATGGGATCTGACTGTTCAGCAGGTAAAAATAAAATTAATAGGATGTGTATGTATGAATATATATATATATATATATATATATATATATATATATATATATATATATGTATATGTATGTATATGTATGCATGTCTGACTGTATGTATGTATGAGTATATATATATACACAGTGGTACCTTGACTTACGAATTTAATTTGTTCCGTCCCGAGCTCGTAACTCAATTTGCACGTATATCAAATCAGTTTTCACAGCTGAAATTAACTGAAATACCATTAGTCCGTTCCAATTTTTTGTAACGTGCTTTTAAATACGAAAACTGTATGTATAAATGACAAATATTGTATAAAAAAACCAAATAAAAGAGAATGTAAAGAAATAAATTGGTCTGGCAAAGTGTATTTATCTTGAAAATCAGACATTATTTTAATGCCTTTGGATGGAGTTACAGCCTTTATCGACTCCTTCTGCTTCAGTATGGTACATATCGCAGACGTTTTACGCTCGTACAGGCCAGCCAAGCTGATTTCGTGGTTTTATTCAAAGGACATCATCCGCCTTTTCTTCTCATCACTGACCTTTGCAGACACTTTCTTAGGATCCATGGTCAGAAAATAGAAATTTGGCAAAATACAGTAGAAAACGCGAGGACAACGCAACAGCGATGCTTCCATGGCGATGTAACCACGTGAAGTAAACGAGAGAGACGCGGGATGCTGGGCGGATGTTGTGTTGTTCGTTGCACCAACTAGCGGCGGCGTATCTGAAGCTCGCTGGTAACTGAGATTTTGGTTCGCAACTCAAAGCAAAACGTCGACCAAAACACTGCTCTCTCTCTCTCTCTCTCTCTCTCTCTCTCTCTCTCTCTCTCTCTCTCTCTCTCTCTCTCTCTCTCTCTCTCTCTCTCTCTCTCTCTCTCTCTCTCTCTCTCTCTCTCTCTCTCTCTCTCTCTCTCTCTCTCTCTCTCTCTCTCTCTCTCTATATATATATATACAGTGGTACCTTCTCTTACGAGTGCACCAACTTACAGAGTCTTCCGAGTTACGAGCAGTATGTGTATATGTATATGTATTATATGTGCGTGTGTGTATGTATTTGTATATGTATCTGCGATTGTGTTTACATAAACGTAAAGTATTCAGGTCCTATAATGTTTGTCAGGAGATGTTTTAGAGAGAGAAAATATTAGTATTCTAGAGACATTCTGTAAATAATAATAATAATAATAATAATTTTCATTTTCCACAGCTTGTATACAAAACCACACCTATGGAACTAACTGTAACAAGGTGTGTATAAGTCGTCACTGTCTTTCATCAAATGCAGTTTGTAACGTACAGACAGGAGACTGTGGGACAGACGGATGTAAGGCAGGATGGAAGGGAATTGACTGTACTCAGGGTAACGTATCCAATGTGTGCATAAACGTATCTGTCTGTATTGTGTTTATCTTATTCATAGTAGAAAATATATTTGTGATGAAACTGTGTTATGAAATATAGCCAATAAAAACATCAGATATTCTACGAAAGTTGTGAACGCATAGGCAATAGAAACAGAAATAATATTAATAGAATCATAGCAGCTGATTAAATGGATTATTAATTTAGCATTTAATAGTAAGTAGGTTTTTTGGTTACTGTAATATCAGGGTTAAGGCTATATTTTAAGTGTTATTCCATTAACATTAAGATAATTTCAAGTTTTATAGTTTAATCGTTCATGACTGTTTTCAGATTCGTCTAAAAAATCTACAGACCCGACTGTCACAATCTTGTCAGTTTTCACAGGACTACTTTGCATCTATGCAGTAATAAGCGTAATCATCATAATAAGGTGTGTGATGGGTCGTGACATTTTTATTTGAATGTTGAAAACTTCAGATGTGTGTACGCATGTACGTGTTGCTGTTATAATGAGGTTAATGATACAAAAATAAATAAATAAATTAAAATAAAATAAAATAAAAAAGTATGTTGTAATGTCAAGCACAAACAAGTAGGTTCTATTATATTCTTTTAGAGTTTGTAACAAGAAATTAGCGTGGACTTTTTATCCGAAAATAGAAAAAAAAAAGAAAAAAAGAATTTAATACATTTTTATGAATACTTCAAAACTGAATAAAATACGTAAACAAAATGTCGAATGTGTAAAAATGAAATGCGTCGGAAATTTAGATTAATGCCGTTTAAAAATTAAGATCTTCTTTACTTACAGGCTCGTTTTGCTGCTAAGAAAACGTCCTCACCAAACCGAACCACCCGTTTCGTTTGCAAAGCAGCACGACGACAACAGGCCCACTACAGTAGGAACAGTGTCTGCAGCGTATGAAATTTCCGACGATGATGAACATCATCATGATCCTGTTTCATCCACTGAAAACACGTCATCAGAAACACCAGTGTATGAACAGCTGAAAGTGAAAGATACAAAACATAAATAAATAATATCTCTCTCTCTCTCTCTCTCTCTCTCTCTCTCTCTCTCTCTCTCTCTCTCTCTCTCTCTCTCTCTCTCTCTCTCTCTCTCTCTCTCTCTGTACATTATCACTTTTATTCATATTTCTTTTCTTAATTTGTTATTAATATCGTCGTCCTTATTATTGTTCTTACTACTACTACTAAACCAACAATAACTACAACCGTTATCATTCTTATTAAGCTGGTGATGCAATTGCTATTACTACTAATAGTATTACTAACCCTACTATTAGAACAAAAAAGCTGAATGTTAGTGAACAATGAAATTCTGATTAAAATTTAAAATGTATTTGTCATTAACATAATCGTCGTTTTTGCTTTGATTTCTATATATTGAATTAATTTCATTAAACAGAATTTAAAATAAATTCGCTGAGAGAAGATATATTTACTGAAATGGAAGAAAAAATATTAAGAAAAAAAGCAAAAATCTCTGAATAAAGAAAAGAAAAATATAATAATAAAAATAATAATCGATTTAGAAAAAAAACGCTTAGGAATTTAACTAAATTAATTATCAATATATATATATACACACACATGCACACACATACACACATATACACACATTTATATTTCTACTACTTTGATTCTTGTTATGTTCATATATATAAATTATTCTAAAGCAATGTGAATGTAGCAAATTACGTGATTACATCTATCTGTTTTCTGTTACTAGTGTATAATGTTCTTCAGAAGGCACGGCTTTAGAGAGAGAAATACATTAATAGATAATTATATGCAAACAAACTACCATTGCTGCTATTTCGTTTTAATTTGTAAATCATTCTCCACTGCAACCAGAATGATATGCACGATCCAACTGTGTTTTTACACTCAGAATTCTTATAATCATGAATAACTGAAAATAATAATAATAATAATAAGAAGAAGAAGAAGAAGAAGAAGAAGAAGAAGAAGAAGAAGAAGAAGAAGAAGAAGAAGAAGACGAAGAAGAAGAAGAAGAAGAAGAAACAAGATCATGAAGAAGAACAAGAATATGAAAAATAATTTATCATTTTCTTGTAGAATTAAATCCATCTGCACTGCATCCAGTACAAGAACATGTTGCTGTTGTTGACACCTGTTAATATTAAAATCTTTTGAAATATTTAATACCAAACTATATTTGTATTGCGGTTCTGTTGCTTATCATTAATATTTTAAACGGAACATTTAGAACATTTTGTGTTTTTGATGCCTGTAACTTTTCATGCAATAATGTTTGCCAATTTTTTTTTGTTCACAGATTTTATTATAAAATCATTTAATGAAATAATATATATACAGTTTAGCTTTATTATTATAGTTCTGTATTTCCGTGTTTCGAAAATGGTGAAAATATAATAATTTTAAAACCTTCTGAAAATCTTAATCACTTTTAAAAGCTATATCTATCTATCTATCTATCTATATATATATATATATCTATATCTATATCTATATATATATATATATAGATAGATAGATAGATAGATAGATAGATATTACACTAAAACAATGTATGAAAGTATAAAAAATTTATTTCTGACCGATCTACCTTTTTTATTGTCATTTTATTTGAGAGATTAATACAACACTGTTATAAGTGAACCATCTAATGATGGAGATAACTGTCACTTAGATTCCTACGAAGCATCCATAAAACTCTGAATGTGTAAACAACTGGGGACGAAAAGGGTAGTGACATATATAGATATGGAGACCATAGAACACATTATATAAATCTAAGGAAATAAAGGTGTACTAGATCACTGACTAGAAACGGAAGAAAATAAAACGCACTCTATAATGTGATAAGAGTTTTTGATTCATAGAGAAAGAGTCTAGTGGAAAGCGTGGTAATATATAATATAAATATATAGTTTATTCAATCTTTTCTTTCTTTTTTTTATAATAAATATAAATAAATAAATAATAATAATATTAATAATAATAATAAAAGAAAAATAAATAAAGAAATTAATTAAAAAGAAAGAAAGAAAGAAAGAATGAAAGAATGAAAGAAATAAAATATATAAAGAAACATATAAAACGACGTGGTAGACGTATCTCCAAATCTCCATGGAAACTGTCAGATGACTGAAGATGGTTTTAGAGATTGGCATACGCTAATTCACAGAAGAAAGTGAAATCCTCCTGTAATAAAATAATAAAATAAATAAATAAATAAATAAATAAATAAATAAATACATAAATAAATAAATAAATAAAAATAAAATAAATATATTATCTACCAAACAGTGATGATGTCAATCTTAATAATTAGAGAAAAGAAAATTAAGATCACACACACACACAGACACACACAAATATACACAAGGATGTATACACGGATACACACATACAAATTTAAATATTAATCTATTTTCCTTGCAGTAAACCAGTACAGGTAGTTTCCCTTGTATACACCAGAGAACTTCCTGATTAACTCTCGTAACATTTGAAAGACAGCCATAACAAAAATGTCTTCTCCATTTTTGATTTGTTTTTTGTTTGTATTTTCAAAACAAGCATTTGCCGGCTTCGGTAAGTTATGAATTGTTTACATATAATATTAACTATTACGAAATAGATATATAGAGGAATATACATATTATACACACGTACATATTTATAGACAGACATACCTGTAAGAACAAATAGGAAAGAAAATACGTAATGGGACAAGGCGAGTGTCTAGTCTGTTGACATTTGTGTCGTTTACAGAGAAAGAGTTTAAAATATATCACTTCACTGTCTCATATGGATATATTAGAAGACATTTTGCACCATTTTCATTTGCATTATTCCATTTACAGAATATCTATATCTATCTAGATATATACACTATCTATCTATACATACATATATACATACATATATATATATATATATATATATATATATATATATATATATATATACCTACACATACAAGTGTTTACATATATATGTTATCTTAAGTGTTTGTATATATGTTATCTTAACGCACGTGTGTGTGGGTGCGCTTGTGTGTGTTTTGTATTTATTTAAATGAAAGGAAAAAATACTGTGTTATATTATAATAATATATTCTAGAAATGTTGTTAATGATAGAACATACAACAATTCTACGCTCGATATTCTCCGTGCTATGATATCTCCTGCATACTGTTCCCACACTAATTTAACTGCATGTAACGTCCTCCACAGTTACTGAAAATAAAACGAACTACACAAACCTGTCAGATCACATTTATAAATAACAACAAATAACGTTTCTTTGAATAGAAGTCGGAGTGGGTATTTTATATTATTTATACAAGTCAATCGCAATGAAAAATTCACCTGATTGTGTGTGTTTTCAAATGTGCAATAGATAAATGACAGACAGTGTTGTACCTTTAAACACCGATTCATGTATTAAATTTCTGACACTCTAATATGTAGCTCTGAGTAATCAACTTTGAGTAATAATTATAATGAATGTTGCTGATACCTGCAACGATGCTGTTTAACTTATATGTGTGTTTCTGTTTAAATACAGCACACAATTATAATAAGTAAAATAAACTAAAATAAATAACTATTTTGATACACTAAATAAATAAATAAATAAATGTAAATGGATAAAATAAAGAAACAAACATACATACACACATACAAATTTAAATATTAACCTTTACTGTCACTGAAGTAAGCAAGTAGTTTCCCTTGAATACACCATTGAACTTCCTGGTTCACTGTACTAAGAATTGAAACACAGTCATACCAAAGATGTCTTCCCGATTTTTGATTTGTTTTTTGTTTCTATTGTTGAAACAAGCATTTGCCGCCTTCGGTAAGTTATGGATATTTTACGTTAGAAATAAATATATCTAGAAATAAAATAAAATAAAATAATAAAATAAAAATGGGATAAATTTTACCGTAGAGCAGGAAGAAAACATGCCTTTAATTGTTTTGAACGAATAAATAACTTAGATAATAATGGTTATAATATGATTATGATAATGGAGCGAACATAAATAAATAAATAATACTAATTTGTATGCACACACATACGCGCGCGCGCACACACACACACATACACACACACTCATATGCGTGTGTGTGTGTGTGTGTATGGGTCTGTGTTTGTGTGTGTGTGCATGTATGTGTGTTAATACTTGCATGGATGGAGCAGTGATGAATGGATGGATGGATGGCTAGATCTACGCGTTTATATGTTTGTATGTGTGTGAGCGGACGTTGTTATTTTTATGTATTTGTATGTATTTGTATGTATGTATATTAATGTATAGGATGTAAACTGATGAGATTCTCCTCTAAATACTTTTATTTTTCATTCATTTATTTGCTCAATTCTTCAGAAAACGCAGCTCTTCGACGCCCTGCGTACCAGAGTTCTGAAAATAAAGGATATGAAGGTTCTGCTTACAAAGCAGTTGATGGAATAACTAACGGAACATGGAAACAAATTATGCATACTTCTGTACTTAAGAACAGTACTTGGTGGGAAGTGGATTTACAAAAATTGTATTTTATTCATGACGTTAGAATCTACTTCAGAATTAGCTGTAAGTAAAACCCTTTGTTTTTTAATGCTTGACAGCAAACAAGTACAACAAAAATTATCATCATCGTTATCATTCTGAATATTCCTTTTGTTATACAGTTAAGTGGAGACGAAACGGAGTTCAAGTTTACACAAACACAAAAGAAAGACAAGCTAACAGAGGACATCTGTGTGGAACTGTTACTGGTAAACCAGATGGATCTGACATTGATGATATTACTTCAATCACTTGTGACGTCACTGCTAGATACGTCACTATTTATCAAGGAACAGACAATGGAATGTCAACCGCTTTGGATTTCTACGAAACTGAAGTCTACGGTAAATACATACTGAATATTTGTTATTGCTGAATTTTGTTTCGATTTTTTGGAATGTAAAATTAAAGCTTAGTAATGGGAACCAAGCGCAAGCACGAAATTATATATATATATATAAAACTACATCAAGGTGTAATATATAGCCCTGATGTAGTTTTATGTAATGTTTTTTTTAATTTTTTTTTTTATTGTTGTCGTTGGTACAGATCTTCAGTTTATCCATCTAAAACCTATAACCTTTCACTATCTCAACTGCTCGAAACAGGTATCAAATTTCGAAATTTCTGATAAGGGATCATCAACTTTGTACTAGGATTTCTAAAGAAAACATATTTATTGAATTATGTTTATTTCATTCTGTAGAAATGCTATAGAATACTGACCGGAAAGTTCTCATATCTACTGTATTTATAACAGAACATAACCTAACAGAACAATATAACATAAATTAATACAGTATAATGAAATGTAATGTCATGTGTAAAATGATCAATATATATTATGTAAAAAAATATCGTAACACTGTACTGTTAGTGTACAGAATTGTACAACGTAACTTTATATTTTACAATTAGCATGTGAAGTGAATACTAAGTATGGTTCTAACTGTGACAAGTGGTGCACTGACCGACATTGTTCCGTGACGTCATCATCTTGTGACGTACGTACAGGTCACTGTGACACTGGATCGTGTCAGCCAGGCTGGATGGGATCTGACTGTTCAACAGGTAAAAATAAAATTAATAGGATGTGTATGTATGAATATATATATATATATATATGTATGTATATGTATGTATGTCTGTCTGTCTGTATGTATGTATGAGTATATATATATATATATATATACACAGCGGTACCTTGACTTACGAATTTACTTTGTTCCGTCCCGAGCTCGTAACTCAATTTGCACGTATATCAAATCAGTTTTCACAGCTGAAATTAACTGAAATACCATTAGTCCGTTCCAATTTTTTGTAACGTGCTTTTAAATACGAAAACTGTATGTATAAATGACAAATATTGTAAAAAAACAAAATAAAAGAGAATGTAAAGAAATAAATTGGTCTGGCAAAGTGTATTTATCTTGAAAATCAGACATTATTTTAATGCCTTTGGATGGAGTTACAGCCTTTATCGACTCCTTCTGCTTCAGTATGGTACATATCGCAGACGTTTTACGCTAGTACAGCCCAGCCAAGTTGATTTCGTGGTTTTATTCAAAGGACATCATCCGCCTTTTCTTCTCATCACTGACCTTTGCAGACACTTTCTTAGGATCCATGGTCAGAAAATAGAAATTTGGCAAAATACAGTAGAAAACGCGAGCACAGCGCAATAGCGATGCTTCCATGCTCTCTCTCTCTCTCTCTCTCTCTCTCTCTCTCTCTCTCTCTCTCTCTCTCTCTCTCTCTCTCTCTCTCTCTCTCTCTCTCTCTCTCTCTCTCTCTCTCTCTCTCTCTCTCTCTGTCTCTCTCTCTGTCTATCTATCTATATATATATATAGAGTGGTATCTTGTCTTACGAGTGCACCAACTTACAGAATCTTCCGAGTTACGAGCAGTATGTGTATATGTATATGTATTATGTGTGTGTGTATGTATATGTATGTATGTATTTGTATATGTATCTGCAACTGTGTTTATATAAACATAAGGTATTCAGGTCCTATAATGTTTGTCAGGAGATGTTTCAGAGAGAGAAAATACTAGTATTTTAGAGACATTCTGTAAATAATAATAATAATAATAATTTTCATTTTCCACAGCTTGTATACAAAACCACACTTATGGTGCTAACTGTAACAAGTTGTGTATAAGTCGTCACTGTCTTTCATCAAATGCAGTTTGTAACGTACAGACAGGAGACTGTGGGACAGACGGATGTAAGGCAGGATGGAAGGGAACTGACTGTACTCAGGGTAACGTATCCAATGTGTGCATAAACCTATATGTCTGTATTGTGTTTATCTTATTCATAGTAGAAAATATATTTCTGATGAAACTGTGTTATGAAATATAAAAACATCAGATATTCTACGAAAGTTGTGAACATATAGGCAATAGAAACAGAAGTAATATTAATAGAATCATAGCAGCTGATTAAATGGATTATTAATTTAGCATTTAATAGTAAGTAGGTTTTTTGGTTACTGTAATATCAGGGTTAAGGCTATATTTTAAGTGTTATTCCATTAACATTAACATAATTTCAAGTTTTATAGTTTAATCGTTCATGACTGTTTTCAGATTCGTCTAAAAAATCTACAGACCCGACTGTCACAATCTTGTCAGTTTTCACAGGACTACTTTGCCTCTATGCAGTAATAAGCGTAATCATCATAATAAGGTGTGTGATGGGTCGTGACATTTTTATTTGAATGTTGAAAACTTCAGATGTATGTACGCATGTATGTGTTGCTGTTATAATGAGGTTAATGATACAAAAATAAATAAATAAAATATAAATAAAATAAAAAGGTATGTTGTGATGTCAAGCATAAACAAATTGGTTATATTATATTTTTTTACAGTTTGTAACAAGTAATTAGCGTGAACTTTTTATCCGAAAATAGAAAAAAAGGAAAAAAAGAATTTAATACATTTTTATGAATGCTTCAAAACTGAATAAAATATGTAAACAAAATGTCGAATGTGTAAAAATGAAATGCGTCGGAAATTTAGATTAATGCCGTTTAAAAATAAGATCTTCTTTACTTACAGGCTCGTTTTGCTGCTAAGAAAACGTCCTCACCAAACCGAACCACCTGTTTCGTTTGCAAAGCAGCACGACGACAAACAGTCCACTACGGTAGGAACAGTGTCAGCAGCGTATGAAATTTCCGACGATGATGAACATCATCATGATCCTGTTTCATCCACTGAAAACACGTCATCAGAAACACCAGTGTATGAACAGCTGAAAGTGAAAGATACAAAACATAAATAAATAATCTCTCTCTCTCTCTCTCTCTCTCTCTCTCTCTCTCTCTCTCTCTCTCTCTCTCTCTCTCTCTCTCTCTCTCTCTCTCTCTCTCTCTCTCTCTCTCTCTCTCTGAGCATTGTCACCTTTATTCATATGTCTTATCTTATTGGATTTTTTATTAATATTAATATTAGTTGTTGTCGTCGTCCGTATTATTGTTCTTACTACTACTGCTAAACCAACAATAACTGCAACTGTTATCTCTTATTAGGCTGGTGATGCAATTGCTATTACTACTAATAGTATTACTAACCCTACTATTAGAACAAAAAAGTTGAATATTAGTGAACAATGAAATTCTGATTAAAATATATTTGTCACTAACATAATCGTCGTTTTTGTTTAACTTTGATTTCTATATATTAAGTTAATTTCATTAAACAGAATTTAAAATAAATTCGCTGAGAGAAGATATATTTACTGAACTGGAAGAAAAAATATTAAGAAAAAAGTAAAAATCTCTGAATAAAGAACAGAAAAATATAATAATAAAAATAATAATCGATTTAAAAAAAAAAATCAATATCAATATAAATATAAATTTAACAAATGCTTATAAATAAATGACCAGTCAAAATGTCAGACAAATAACAAACACGCACGCCCACACACACGCACACACATTTATATACGTGTACGTATGTATGTATAAACAATGTGAATTTTTATACAAAGCCCGATTTATACTAAAAGCTACAGTCTGAAGTGGTTTCTAATAATGAGTATAGCAAACATTTCTTTATAAACTTACATTTTTAGAAAGTTTCATACTTTCTTTCTTTCTTTATTATTTTTTATTATTATTATTATTATTATTATTATTATTATTATTATTATTATTATTATTATTAATTTATTTATTTATTTATTATCTTTTATTTTTATTTACTTACTTTTTTTTTTTTTGGTCTACCAGGTATACTGTCATTGATCAAATATTTACTAATTTTCTTATTTCTTTATTTAAGAAATATATCTATATCAAAGCTCTCCATCTCTGTATGTATATGTATGTGTGTGTGTGTGTGTGTGTGTGTGTGTGTGTGTGTGCAAGCACATACATGCAAACACACACACACATGCACACACATACACACATGCACACACAAACACACGTATACACACATATATATTTCTACTACTTTGATTATCATTATGTTCTTATAAATAAATTATTCTAAAGCAATATTAATGTATCAAATTATATGTTTACATCTATCTGTTTTCTGTTACTAGTGTATAATGTTCTTCAGAAGGCATTGCTTTAGAGAAGAAAAAAAACATTAATAGGTAATTATATGCAAACAAACTACCATTGCTGCTATTTCGTTTTAATTTGTAAATCATTCTCCACTTCAGCCAGAATGATATGCACGATCCAACTGTGTTTTTACACTCAGAATTCTTACAATCATGAATAACTGAAAAAAATAATAAAAAAAAAATAATAATAATAATAATAATAATAATAATAAGAAGAAGAAGAAGAAGAAGAAGAAGAAGAAGAAGAAGAAGAAGAAGAAGAAGAAGAAGAAGAAGAAGAAAAAGAAAGATGATGAAGGAGAACAAGAACATGAAAAATAATTTATCATTTTCTTGTACAATTAAATCATCTCCACTGTATCCAGTATGACAAGAACATGTGAATGATCCAATAGATTTTTTGCAGTCAGTTCAATTATTCATACTTGTACATTCATTAATATATGATAATAATAATAATAATAATAAGAAGAAGAAGAAGAAGAAGAAGAAGAAGAAGAAGTTTTATAATCTTACCTGTACAGATAAATCCATCTCCAGTGTATTCAGAATGACAAGTACACGTGTATGATCCAACTGTGTTTTTAAAATCAGAATTATCACCACAGTTATTAGTAGCTGAACATTCATCAGTATCTCTAAATAATAATAATAATCGTACTTTGAATATCCTGTACGAGAACTGCCTTTATGTGAAAATAAGTTACCTGTAAAAATACAACCAGGAGCAGAGTATGCTACACGATAAACACATTTCTGAAATCCGCCTATATTACTGTTATTTGTATTTATATTATGTCTGTGTAGTTTTGCACAAACACAAAAATTTGCAATCAATTCAGGAATATATATAAATCAAATGAAATAAAAGAAAGTATAATACAGTACAATACAATACAATACAATAAAATTAAATTAAATTGAATTAAATAACAGGAAACATTCTTAGATAATACTATGTTATATTTCATTTACCCATCCATACATACATCATCCATCGAACCACCTCTCTGTCCATTTGTTTCTGTCGGCCTATTTGTCAATTTGTCTGTCTGTCTGTCTATTTATCTACATAACCATACATGTGTTTGTGTGATATTTTACTTTTATCTTATAAATTTACACATATCCGAACAGACATATCTTAAACGAAAATATATTATGATCATGATTATTATGGTTATTATTATGATTATTATTATTATTATTATTACTGTTATTGTTGTTATTACTGTTATCATCATAATTATTATTATTATTATTATTACTTAAGTAATGATAAAATATGTCAGACAAAAACCAAGTATCTGTCCACTTCAGAGTTGTAGTAGATGCTTTGTAGTATACCACGACAAAGCAGGAAGAAATTCATTTTATTCTCTTTAGCCAGGATGTTAACACTTAGATGTAGTCTATTAAACACTTTCTCTACACTGAATGAACGTTTTACAACGGATGAAACTTTTAAAACTTTATGTATGATGCTTGGAGAGATGTTTATTTATATCTGTGGCCGGATTTAGTCAATACGAGGTTCTTAACAATAAAGACGTTAATTTTATTTATTTATTTATTTTGTAATATTGTTATTTTATTTTATTTTACTTTACTTTTATTTATTTATTTATTTATTTATTGGAAATTTTTTAAAAATTGTAAATCGAGACTCACTTCAAACTGCAACGATCTCTGATACGGCATACAAAAGAGGGTTTAGATATAATATGTCATGAATCCATTTAGAAAAAAAAATGAAAAAACAAATGATAATAATAATAATAATAATAATAATAACAACAACAACAACAATAATAATAACAACAACAACAACAAGAACAATAATATTATATTTTCGTATAAATATCTATTTCAGCTTATTAGATATGGAAGTACATTAGGTATCTTTGAAGGGATGTAAGTACATAAGGAAACACATTCATACATACACATACATGAATACACACCTACACATACATCCACATTTCAGAGGTAGTCACACTAGCAGACACACAGACACAACATACAAACATACACATACATGTATACACACATGTATACACACAGAGACAGACAGCCACACGCACACACACACGCACAAACACAAACACTTACATATATGCATACCTATATATATGTATTCACATACATAGATATACGAAATAGTGGACGCATTTAGATGTAAAAACATTGGTACATTTAGATACAAGAAGTAGTGAGGCCTTTGGTATAAGAAATAGTGAGACATTTCGATACAAGAAATAGTGAGGCGTCTAGATATAAGAAATAGTTAAGACATTTAGATACAAGAAATAGTGAGGCGTCTAGATATAAGAAATAGTTAAGGCATTTAGATATAAGAAATAGTGAGGCGTTTAGACAAGAAATAGTGGAGATGTTTAAATATGAGACATACTGAGATATTTAGATATAAAAAATAACTAAACACTTAAATATAAGAAATAATTGTGGAATTTAGACGTAATAAGTAGTGAAGACATTTAGATATTAAAAGTAACGAAAACATTTACATTTAAGAAATAGCGAGGCATTTAGATCGGACACTTGCATGAATTCAATCTAACTGTATGGGTTCCACAGACGAGAGTTGATCCTGCGAGCTACAGCTACAAAGACGAGCTTAACCGTGTATCCAGAAAGAGAAGAGGATAACTTGTCTAATATCGAGTTAAACTTCCTAGTTGTACAACAGTTGTTGTTTGAACGAGACCAGGATGAGTTCTTTGTTTCTCTTCTGTGTTTTTATTTTATTATCTCAACAAACTTTCACTGAGTTTGGTAAGTCACAGAATTAATATATTTATATAAGCTGCTTGTTTTCGTTCTGTGTTTTATGTCTATTAAAATAATGATAGTTTATTAGAAACAAATAAATAAACACACTCACATACACACGCAATACCTATACAGACCTATATATTTAGATATCAGTATATGTTTCTTTACATATCTAGAAATCTATCTATCTATCTATCCGTACGTTCAGACATCCAGCCATACATACGTACAAACAGACTGACACTGAGACATATATACATGCATACAAAATATACACACATATGTAGTGGTTTTGTGTTGTAATGTTAATTGTGGTAAAAACCTAAATACAATCAGACCAACAAAAACAAAAAACTGTTTCGTTCGATCCTTTATTAGTTCTGAAGTTGTTTATGAAAAATATGTACAACTTGCTATATTATAAGTAAATACATATATAAACAGTTGTTTGTGGTACTGAATTATTCTTTTTCTCGGTATCTGAAAACAATTTTCTAAAGAGCAAAATGACATAACAGTGTCCATTGCTTTTTGTTTGCTCCATATTGATTTATTTACTTATTTATTTATTTTGTTTTATATTATATTATTTAATTTTATTTCATTTCATTTTATTTATTTATTTATTTATTTACTTAATATAAGTTTACTTTGTAATGTTGGATAATGGAAAAAGTATTGTAACGTTTTCATCAACATATACACACATACACACACACACGACACAAACGGATATATAAAATATATATATATATATATATATATATATATATGTTTCTGTGTACATGTATCTATTTTATTAGGCTCATTTTCACACATATATAATACATGTTGATGTATAATTTATAGTTAATGTAGCTCTAAGAAAGCCAGCGTATCAGAGTTCTTATAACTGGTTATTTGAATTCAATGCATCCCGAGCTGTTAATGGAAAAACGCGTAGTTCATGGAAACAAAGTATTCTTACGTCTGTGAATAAACCTTACACATGGTGGGAAGTGGATTTACAAAAATCATACTTTATTCATGAAGTTAGAATCTATTTCAGCTACGATTGTAAGTACAAATATTTAGTTTTATTTTATTTTATTATCATTATTATTATTATTATTATTATTATTATTATTATTATTATTATTATTATTATTATTATTATTATTAATTTTGTTTTTGTTATTATCGTTAATTTCATTTAGTTTTATTTATTGATATTTTAACACTGAACCATTCATTCCATTTTAACAAAATAAACGTCAGTTAAGGAAAAAGGAATCAGATAAACAATATGTATGTATGTACGTATGTATGTATGTATATCTGAGTATGTGTGTGTTCTATTTAATGAAACAATTAGCAAAGTGACAAAACAGTAAAATTCTTCGTCTGCTTTGTGACAGTGATCATGGGAAAACCCTGAGTTAATAACAAGTGATTTTAATTATTTAATCTACAAGGCGAATGGCACAGAAACGGAGTTCAAGTTTACACAAACACAAAAGAAAGACAAGCTAACAGAGGACATCTGTGTGGAACTGTTACTGGTAAACCAGATGGATCTGACATTGATGATATTACGTCAATCACTTGTGACGTCACTGCTAGATACGTCACTGTTTACCAAGAAACAGACAATGGACACACAATCCTTCTCCATTTCGCGGAAGTTGAAGTGTTTGGTAAAGTCAACAATTCTTTTCTTAACTATTATTTCTGAACCAAAAATATATACGTAGCACTTTGTACAAAATATTTAATACTGAACATGGTAATACTGAAAGCAGTAATATTATCAAATAAGAGATTGATTTTGACTAACCAAAGTAATCATTTTTCAAAATGAATTTATTGGGAAGCGCTGTAAAGGAGATCAGAATATTTTGCATAATTACCACGGAACAACACCCGCACTGGATTTCGTAGGATCTGTAGTATACGAGGCTCAATTTTCTTTTAAATAATAAATGAATACTGGAAGGTTTTGTTGTTGCTGCTGTTGTTTAAACATTAATTATTACTTGCATTTCATATCAGTAGTTATGAAGTATGAATCTTTAATGATTACAGAAATCCTAGATATCATATTAATATTGATGATAAAAACATGTTTAAACTTCTTTATAAATATCTCTCTTATTTGTAGGAGAATATTTGATAGTGTAATGTTTTTTCATTTTGACAGATTGAATTTGATACAATAAATACAAGAGATTTAACTTCAGTTCGATGGCATGACCTGTACTTGGTGGGGGGTAAAATTTATATTTAGAAAAAAACTAAAACTAATTAGAAATACTTAAAAATCGTAATTGTATTTAAATGCTAAAAATTACATTAGTTGTTTAAATGTACGTATATCTAAAACACATTTTTAAAAAAAACGCTATTCTGTACTGAGCTGCAATTCTTCAGCATATACACTTAGGTTATGCTGTGTTAAATTTGACATAAACTTTTAATACTGTATAATTTTGTGCATTCTTTTTATTTTCAGCCTGTGCACAAAACGTCAGTTATGGAGCTAACTGTGACAAGTTGTGTAGAAATCGTCACTGTCTTTCATCAAATGCACCGTGTAACGTACAGACAGGAGACTGTGGGGCGGACGGATGTGAACTAGGATGGAATGGAACTGACTGTACACAGGGTATTTTAACATTAGCAATGAAAAAGATAAGATTCAGAAATCGAATACAATGTTTGTTATTTGATTTCAGTCATTTATTTTGCTGCTTATTCTTTTCTTTTCTTTTTTTTTTCTTTTATATATATATATATTTTAATGGCAAAAATGACGGACTGGGTGATATCTCTTGACTATATTTTATTTAAGCATGTGATATATATTTTTCCACATGTGGTGGAAGAAGGTGACATAGGTGTCATCTCCACGACTGTAACCAACAACATTTTTCTTCCTCTTCTTATTGTTCTTTATCTTCATACGATTATTGTTAACGTTTTTATTATTATTATTATTACTACTCCTACTACTGTTACTACTACTACTACTACTACTTTCAGATATTGATGAATGTACAAGTATTAATAACTGCAGTGCCAGAGCTGATTGTAAAAACACAATTGGATCATACACGTGTACTTGCCATTCTGGATACACTGGAGACGGATCTACCTGTACAGGTAAATTAAGTAGTTTGGGTACTGGAGGGTATTGAGGAAATATTTTTATTGGCAGTTTATTCATTTTCCTGACTCTGTTGAATTGCAGTAGAAGACGTAATATAACTGTAGCAATAAGAGTAGTGGTTAAGGTAATGGTAGTAGTTCTAGGAGTTCTAGCAGTAAAAACAGTAGCAGTACTTATACTTCTATGTTAATATGAACTTTTCTCGAATAACAATGAATTTAAATGTGTAGGGGAAATGATAACTGACATTTATATATTCTTCTATTTTTTTTTCTTCTTCTTCTTCTTCTTCTTCTTCTTATTATTATTATTATTATTATTATTATTATTATTTCAGATGTTGATGAATGTTCAAATGCTAGTAACTGTAGTGTAAATGCTAATTGCCAAAACACAGTTGGATCATATATGTGTACTTGTCACTTTGGATACAGTGGAGATGGATTTAGTTGTAGAGGTAAACTAAATAGTTCTTAGTTCTGAAGCGTATCCAGAAAATATATTTTTTCGACAGTTTTATCATTTTCTTACTGTACAGTAGTAATAGTAGTAGCTGTTGTAGTAGTAATAACAGTAAGTATAAGTATTATTGTTGCTGTCGTTGTAGTAGTACTTCTATGTTGATATCACCTTCTCTCGAATTACAATGCATTTTCGTGTACAGGTGAAATAAATTATTTTTATTTTATTTTCTTCTTCTTATTATTATTATTACTTTTATCATTAGTCTTTGTGTTGTTGTTAGTGTTATTTTTACTATAATAATAATTAAAAAAATGATTATTATTATTATAATTAGTAGTAATAGTAGTAGTAGTAGAAGTATTTTTAAGTTTATTATTATAATTACAATGATTTTTCAGATATTAATGAATGTACAAGGATCAATAGCTGCAGTACCAGAGCTGATTGTAAAAACACAATTGGATCATACACGTGTACTTGCCATTCTGGATACACTGGAGACGGATCTACCTGTACAGGTAAATTAAGTAGTTTGGGTACTGGAGAGTATTCAGGGAATATTTTTACTGGCAGTTTAGTCATTTTCCCGACTCTATTGAATTGCAATAGAAGACGTATTATAACTGTAGCAATAACTGTAGTGGTAGTGGTAGTAGTTCTAGTAGTTCTAGCAGTTCTAGTAGTAATAGCAGTAGCAATAATCATTTGTATTGCTGTCGTTGTACTCATACTATTATGTTAATATCAACTTTTCTCGAATGACAATGAATTTAAATGTGCAGGTGAAATGATAAATGACATTTATATATTCTTCTTCTTCTTCTTCTTCTTATTATTATTATTATCATTATTATTATTATTTCAGATGTTGATGAATGTTCAACTGCTAATATCTGTAGTGTAAATGCTAATTGCCAAAACACAGTTGGATCATATATGTGTACTTGTCACTTTGGATACAGTGGAGATGGATTTAGTTGTAGAGGTAAACTAAATAGTTCTTAGTTCTGAAGCGTATCCAGAAAATATATTTGTTCGACAGTTTTATCATTTTCTTTCTGTACAGTAGTAATAGTAGTAGCTGTTGTAGTAGTAATAACAACAAGTATAAGTATTATTGTTGCTGTCGTTGTAGTAGTAATAACAACAAGTATAAGTATTATTGTTGCTGTCGTTGTAGTAGTACTTCTATGTTGATATCACCTTCTCTCGAATTATAATGCATTTTCGTGTACAGGTGAAATAAATTATTTTAATTTTATTTTCTTCTTCTTATTATTATTATTACTTTTATCATTAGTGTTTGTGTTGTTGTTAGTGTTATTTTTACTATAATAATAATTTAAAAAATGATTATTATTATTATAATTAGTAGTAGTAGTAGTAGTAGAAGTATTTTTAAGTTTATTATTATTATTATAATTACAATGATTTTTCAGATATTAATGAATGTACAAGTATCAATAGCTGCAGTACCAGAGCTGTCTGTAAAAACACAATTGGATCATACACGTGTACTTGCCTTTCTGGATACACTGGAGATGGATTTACTTGTACAGGTAAATTAAGTAGTTTGGGTACTGGAGAGTATTCAGGGAATATTTTTACTGGCAGTTTAGTCATTGTCCCGACTCTATTGAATTGCAATAGAAGACGTATTATAACTGTAGCAATAACTGTAGTGGTAGTGGCAGTAGTTCTAGTAGTAATAGTAGTAGCAGTAATCATTTGTATTGCTCTCGATGTACTTATACTTCTATGTTAATATCAAGTTTTCTCGAATGACAATGAATTTAAATGTGCATGTGAAATGATAAATGACATTTATATATTCTTCTTCTTCTTCTTCTTCTTCTTCTTCTTCTTCTTATTATTATTATTATTATTATTATTATTATTATTATTATTATTATTATTATTATTATTTCAGATGTTGATGAATGTTCAAATGCTAATAACTGTAATGTAAATGCTAATTGCCGAAACACACTTGGATCATACACGTGTACTTGCCATTCTGGATACAGTGGAGATGGATTTAGTTGTAGAGGTAAACTAAATAGTTCTTAGTTCTGAAGCGTATCCAGAAAATATATGTTTTCCACAGTTTAATCATTTTCTTTCCGTACAGTAGTAATAGTAGTAGTAGTAATAGCAGTAACTCTAAGTATTATTGTTGCTGTCGTTGTAGTAGTACTTCTATGTTGATGTCACCTTCTCTCGAATTACATCGCATTTTCGTGTACAGGTGAAATAAATTATTTTTATTTTATTTTCTTCTTCTTCTTCTTCTTCTTCTTCTTCTTCTTCTTCTTCTTCTTCTTCTTCTTATTATTATTATTATTATTATTACTATTATCTTTCGTGTTTGTGTTGTTGTTAGTGTTATTTTACTATTATAATAATAATAATTATTATTATTATTATTATCATTATTATTATTATAAGTAGTAGTAGTAGTACACATTTTAGATCAGAAGTAGTAGTAGTAGTAGTAGTAGTAGTAGTAGTAGTAGTAGTATAGTAGTAGTAGTAGTAGTAGTATTTTTACGATATTTATTATTATTATAATTACGATGGTTTTTCAGATATTGATGAATGTACAAGTATTAATAGCTGCAGTACCAGAGCTGATTGTAAAAACACAATTGGATCATACACGTGTACTTGCCATTCTGGATACGCTGGAGATGGATTTACTTGTACAGGTAAATTAAGTAGTTTGGGTACAGGAGAGTATTCAGGGAATATTTTTCTCAGCAGTTTAGTCATTTTCCCGACTCTATTGAATTGTAGTAGAAGACGTATTATAACTGTAGCAATAAGAGTAGTGGTAGTGGTAGTAGTTCTAGTAGTTCTAGCAGTTCTAGTAGTAATAGCAGTAGCAGTAGTCATTTGTATTGTTGTCGTTGTACTTTTACTTCTATGTTAATATAAACTTTTCTCGAATGACAATGAATTTAAATGTGCAGGAGAAATGATAAATGACATTTATATATTCTTCTTTTTACTTCTTGTTCTTGTTCTTGTTGTTCTTCTTCTTATTATTATTATCCATTCTATTATCTTTCGTGTTTGTGTGAAATTGTTGTTGTTATTTTATTTTTATTATAATAATAATAATTATTATTATTATTATCATTATTTGTTGTTAGTGTTATAGTACTATTATAATAATAATAATTATTTTATTATTATTATTATTATAAGTTATAGTAATAGTAGTAGTAGTAGTAGTAGTAGTAGTAGTAGTAGTAGTAGTAGTAGTAGTATTTTTACGATATTTATTATTATTATAATTACGATGATTTTTCAGATATTGATGAATGTACAAGGATCAATAGCTGCAGTACCAGAGCTGACTGTAAAAACACAATTGGATCATACACGTGTACTTGCCTTTCTGGATACACTGGAGATGGATCTACCTGTATAGGTAAATTAAGTAGTTTGGGTACTGGAGAGTATTCAGGGAATATTTTTCTCGGGGAATATTTTTTGCAGTAGAAGACGTAGTAGTAGTCATTTTAATAATAGCAGTAGCAGTAGTCATTTTTATTGCTCTCGTTATACTTATATTATTATGTTAATATCAACTTTTCTCGAATGACAATGAATTTAAATGTGCAGTGAAATGATAAATGATATTTATATCTTCTTCTTCTTCTTCTTCTTATTATTATTATTGTTATTATTATTATTATTATTATTAAATATATTATTATTATTATTATAATTATTATTATTATTATTTCAGATCTTGATGAATGCAAAAGCATTAAGTGTGCTGGAAATGATGACTGTGAATACAGAGAAAATGGTTTTAGCAGTGGCGGTAAATCATTTTGTATTATGACTACTTTATCGTTTTCCCCCTTCTTATTCAATATTAGTAGTAGCATTAGTAGTAGTAGAATAAGTAGCAGTAGTAGCAGTAGTAGCAGAAGTAGTAGTAACAGTAGTAGTAGTAGTAATGGCAGTAGAAGTGTTAGTGATTATAGTATTTCTGTTATCGCTGCTGTCATCATTGCTATTTTTATTATTGCTGTTGTTGTTATTATTATAATTTTTATTATTATAAAGATTCTGATGCAGACAGAAGTACAAACAACTGTAGTAAAAATGCTGATTGTATAAACACAGATGGATCTTACACGTGTAGTTGTCATACTGGATACAGTGGAGATGGATTTACCTGCACAGGTTAGAAAGTGTATCTTTATTTCTCTCCTTGGATCTTCTTATAATTTTTCATATTGTTGTTGTTGTTTTTTCTTTTTATTCTTGTTGCTGTTCTTGCCTTTGTTAGGTAAAGGTAAAATTATAAATAATTTTTCATATTTTTTATCATAATATTCATCGTCATCATCTTCTTGTTCTTGTTCTTGTTCTTCAACTGTACAGGTATTATTATTATTATTTTTTTTTTTTTTTTTTTTATTATTATTATTATTATTACTTTCAGATATTGATGAATGTTCAAATGCTAATTACTGTAGTGAAAATGCTAATTGCAAAAACACAATTGGATCTTACGTTTGTACTTATCATTATGGATACAGAGGAAATGGATTTACTTGCACAGATAAAATTATGAATTATTGTTCACATTGTTGTTCTTCTTCTTGTTCTTTTGCTATTGTTTGTTAGATTTATTATCATTATTATTATTATTATTATTTTTCAGATTTTAATGAATGTTCAGATACTAATAACTGTAATAAAAATGCTAGCTGTAAAAATACAGATGGATCGTACGCATGTACTTGTCATACTGGATACAATGGAGATGGATTTACCTGTACAGGTTAGATAGAGTAACCCAATGTCTCTCTTTGAATCTCATTGTAATTTTTTCATATTTCTTAATTATTTGTATTGTTGCTATTGTTGGTGTTTTTGTTGTTGTTGTTCTTCTTCTTATTATTATTATTATTATCATGTTATTATTATTAAATACAAATCGATCATACTCGTGTACTTGTCACAATGGATTCAGTGCAGATGGATTTACCTGTACAGGTTAGATGGAGTAACCCCATTTCTCTCTTTGTTTCTTCTTATAATTTTTCATATTTCTTAATTAGTTTTTATTGTTTTTGCTATTGCTGTTGTTGTTGTGGTGCTGTGTGGTTTGTTTTTATTATTATTACTATTATTATTGTTACTATTATTATTATTAGTAGTAGTAGTAGTATCGTTATTATTAGTAGTAATGTTGTTGTTGATATTTTCAGATGTTGATGAATGTTCAAATACTAATAACTGTAGTAAAAATGCTGATTGTAAAAACACAGTTGGATCATACACGTGTACTTGTCACTGTGGATACAGTGGAGATGGATTTACTTGTACAGGTAAACTAAATAGTTTGGGTTACTGGGAACTATACAGAGAATATTCTTCTAGACAGTTTTATTATTTTCCCATCTACCGTGAGTTATAGTAGCAGAAGCATTAGTAACAGTAGCAATATTAGCAGCATTAGTAATAGCAGTAGCAGTTGCTGTCGTTGTCGTAGTATGTATATGTTGATATTACCTTTTCTCGACTGACAACCCATCAACTAATATTATTTTACTTTACAGTTGTGTCAATTCAAGTGACTAACGAGCTAACACGTTCTTTGGCCGTCACAACTGGAATATTGATTCTGCTTTTACTTATTTCTATTACTGTTATACTTATGTAAGTAACTGAAATTAAAGTTATTAAATTGTTATCAGTATGAATGGTTCATACCAAATAGATAAATTGACGTTAATCGTAATAAACTAGAAACGTCTGTTTGAAGCTCTTGTCTCAAGTAAATTAGCTTTTATATTTTTTATTTTATTTATTTTCTTTTTTTAATTACTTATGTTTTTCATTTCTTTTGAGGAATAATACTGTCTCAAGTGTCGAAACAGACACATATTTGTAACTTATTGCCAAATACCTTACAAATTAAATCAGAAACAATATTTTTTATAGCTTCTTATATTTTAATATACAATAATGACACGGAACTATTAAGAATGAAACAAAAATTTGTTTCTATTAAAAACAAAAACAAATTACAAGCAAGTTGACTGTAAGTAACTTAATTAAGTTATTCATTTTAGACTCGTAAAAAACCAAAGGGAAGGAACTCCAATGATAATTTGGAAAAAGAAAAAGAAGAACCTCATCACACAACAAACTTGTGCTATTCTCAGGAGATGCGTGTGATTCCTGCTGTTGAAGCGATTTACGTGAACGCTCGATTTGAAACGGAAAACCAACAGACGGACGAATACATTTACGATAACCTGGACTGTGGAGAAGAGGCATGTTATGAAGTCATAAAGTTGTAACAACAGGATTGAAAAAAAAAAAAAAAAAAAAAAAAACCTGCTCGATTTCACGGAAACACTGACAAAATTAATTAGTAACTGGATTTATATAAATAAACGAACTAATAGATAAATAAGTAAATAAATAAATAAATAAATAAATGAACAGTGCCGATAGAATGCATTGTTTGCTAAAAATATCAAATAAATTAGATGTACCATAACTTACTATGCTTAAGACATCAGATATAGATAATAATATTAATTGAGAAACAGTCAGAAACAGTTTATTTTGCTGAATTAATATCTTAGGATATAAACTTCAAAATTTTCGGAACTCGTTGATTTTCGTGAACTAATATGAAACAATGTAAATAATAAAATTACTAGAAACTGTTTTACTATCACAAATTAATATCTTAGAATGTAAACAATAAAATTACAAATAAAAGTAACCGAAGAGCTTTATTTTTGTAAATTAACATGTAACAATAAAAACAGTAATGTCACCCGAACTCTAGATGATTTGATTAATGGTATAAGGAACTGAATTACCACAAATTTATTTAAATTACGATTATTTTCTTAACTTTTGTACAGATGTAAAACGATAATAACTACCAAATATGTAACCATGATATTATTTAAATGAGTAAGGAAACCGGATTATAATATATTTATATAATCATGATATTTAATGCAGATAAATAGAAGAATATAATTTAATTTATGTTTTTCAAAACATTCCACTTTAAAAGTAATTTACTGACAGTTTTACATTGATGTTATGGAAAATTATACTTCGATCATTTCAGATGGATTAGTTTTAACATCTAAATGAAATAATATTTTCTCCCTTTTTGTACAGTTTTGCTAAAACCGAATAATACCTTAACATTTTTGTTTTTTTCTTCATTCTTAATTTCTGTGTGTCTGTGTGTGTATATAAAATTTCTGTTCATTTTTTGATTCATACATATAATATTTTTGTTCTTTTATTTTTATTAAATGAATATTTGACATTTTTAAGCTTAAAATAAAATAATAGGTGTAAGTATTTTGTTATTAACAAGCATGTATTTATAATAAATTATTCTATTTATCTATGAAAAACAAAAAGTAGAACCTGTTTTATTGCAGCAGTACAGTAACAACAATAACAACAAATCATAATAATAATAATAATAATAATAATAATAATAATAATAACAATAATAATCATGATGAAGATGAAGATGATAATAATAATAATAATAGTAATGATAATAATAATGATAAAAATGATGATGATGATGATTATAATAATAATAGTAACCAGGAGGTGTTTCATTTTCTTCAATGATTATTTTGGCAATAATTTATCTGTGGAATAACATTTTGAGGTTGTTGTTGTTGTTGTTGTTGTTGTTGTTAATACTAAAATCTTCCGAAATATTTAACATCAAGCTATTTTTATTGCTGTTGCTTGTCATGAATATTTTAAACGGAGTTTATTTGTTGAACATTTTGAACATTTTGTTGCGTTTTTCTTTTTTGCTTATCACGTCTAATCCAATAAAGTTTGCTTATTATTTTCATTGCTTTTGTTTTAAAATCAGTTAGCGAAATAATGTCTGAACGATTTATGTTTATTAGTATTGTTCACTATTTCCGTGTTTCGAAAATGGTGTAATATAACAATTTAAAAACTTAAAAAAATTCTAGTTTTTGCACTGCTCATATGTAGTATTATATAACAATGTCCTTAACATATTACAATTAGGTAGAAGTCAACATGACTTTATTAGAATACAAATAAGAATAATTTAACCATGTCTTTATTAGATTACGAATATGTACAATTTAACAATCTGTTTATTAGATTACAAATATGTAGAATTCAAGAATATCTTCGTTAGAATACACATAAGAATGATTCAACAATGCCTTTATTAGATTAATAAAATGCTATTTCATTCATAATGTTTCATTACGTTTTTATTGATACGTTTATGACAAGTTATTTTTGCTAACAGTGCTTTTCATTTAGTGGATCAGAAAGGTCTCAGAATAGTTTCTGTTATTGTTTTATCAACTGATTTTTTTTATCTTCGTAATGTATATCTTTAAAGAAAATACTACCTCAGACTGAAATATTATGACAAATAATTAAAAAATCAAAAGCTGTGGCCGCGTCATTTGCTCAGAACATAACAATTTCGTTACCCAAAATTGACTACCTACTACCCTAAACACTTGTATGGCATTCGGCAGACTATGAAACAGTTGCATTATCTGTAATGTGTATATGATGTAAACCTACCTTAGTCACATGACGATCATGCTGAAACGGTAAACGTATCCGCTGAGTCGCCTTTGTTTATCAAAGATGCTTCGAAACGACGATGAAGCTGAAATGTATACTACGTTATGATATTTGATGTTTGTGAAAATACTGAAAACTGTGACGAAGCAGAAACGCGAATGAGCTCTGAGTTGTACGTGGAAGCTAAACTGAAGCTGAATTAAAAACTGAAACATGGATAGATTCTAGATTTAATACAGCAGAACAGAAATTACCAAAACTTCGTTAAAAGTTTAGAGTTAAGGATGAATGTTTATGTGTATGTGTGTGTACATATATACAGAGAGAGAGAGAGAGAGAGAGAGAGAGAGAGAGAGAGAGAGAGAGAGAGAGAGAGAGAGAGAGAGAGAGAGAGAGAGAGAGAGAGAGAGAGAGAGAGAGGGTGATTGGCATTTATATATTAGAACTGATTGAACGATTTTAAATATATAAAAAAAAATAGTAATTTAAGTTATAAGTAACAGCTGTTCAGTATTCAAGTTTTCCAGTCTACAAGTTTGACAGAAAAACGAAGTCTGAGAAACAATATCAATTTTTCACATATGTTGAGAACAGTCTTATTTGTGTTAAGTCCTTCAAGCTGAATTCAGTGGTGGTACTGGAGGGGTGGGTAAAATGCAGCAGCACCCCTATTCATTAGTTTCCAGTTTATGTTGAAATTCTTTATTACTTTATAGAGGTATTTATTGCTTTTCCTTTAAAGAATTGTCAGAATTTATTTCCTTTACTCATACTTTAATCAGCTCTCACTGATGCATTTATTAAGTTCTCTCAAAACCTGAGCACTTTTTTGCTAAATTATTAATCTTTACACGAGAGACTTGCATGCAGGCAAGTTAGCTCGGTGGTTAAGATAGTCTCGATAAACCAGTTTTGAACTGCATTGTGCTTTGGCGTAGTTCTGCTGTAAGTTAAATTTATCCGATGTAAATTCGACATCCTGTAGCTAGCATGTAGTCTCGTCTTGAATTACAAACAGGATTGAAGTATGGTAGCCTGCCTACCTTCCTAATAGATAATTTAATACATTTTCTTGTTATATGCTGCCACAAAAACTGCATTCTCGGATTATTAAAATAATAATAATAATAATAATAATAATAATAATAATAATAATAGTAAAATTTCACGGAGGAGTTTAATGTGTCTACTTGGTTCAGTTTCAAGGATCTTATAAACATCCAAAGAGCTCTTGAACTGAAAACGGGATAAACACCTACCAAGGCGCGCGAACTGTTTAACAATTTATTTTAACAAAATTAATATTTACTCAGGTTTTTTTTAATGTAAATACACAAATAAAGATGAAGTAATGATCACGGTTTCTTAATCTGTTATCAAACACTGTTAAATACTACAGAAATGCAACATAAGATATTATCGTCAGTATTTGTATTCATAATGACAGAATTGTTATCTCAACTGAAATGATGCAAATTTCAAGTAATCCAGCGTTTCCATTGTGTCTTCTTTTCCATTCCACTGTGTGGTGCTTCATGACTAAAACATTTTTGGACTGGCTTTTTCAAAAAACATTTTTTATAACAAGCAAAATTCGTTTTATATCAGTATTATTCTGTTGTCAAATATTTAAATTAGCTATGACTGGTCTTCTCCAATTAAAAATCTAAAACCCATATAAATATAGAGAGGCAACCGCGCGCGCGCACGCACACACACAGATACACACATATATATATACAGAAAAAAACAGCACATAGAAAGACTGAGGGAAAGATAAATATATACATATACACACAAATACACATTATATATATTTAAAATAGATGTGTTTGTGTGTGAGGGGGGTGGTGATATTCTCATTACCTCCCAATAAACTACAAAACCGCTCCAGGTATGTAAAGGATATTTACGATTTATGAAAGACAGGTGAGAATATCTAATAACAACCTGAAATTAGATTCAAGGTAACAGGTGACAGATGACATTACACGTGATGTATATATAAAAACGACAAAGACAAGTCAGTGAAAACACAGCTGAAGTTTTAACAAGAGGAAACAAACATTTCACAGGATTATTCTAAGTATCGTTTATATATTTAATCCTTATTTTTATTCATTTATATTAATATAAACAGGTACATACATAAAGACACACACACACACACTCACACACACGCACACACACATACAAACATGCAAACATGCATATATACATACATACATACATGCATGCATTCATACCTACCTACATATATACATACATACATACATGCATGCACCCATACATATATATATACATACATTAACACAAACAAGGTTGTCTCTGTGACTGAACGGTAACGTCGTCCACCTTCGGAGTTCTGGAGAACTGGTGCCATACGTTCGAGTCTCATCAGCGGCATCTGGCGGGGTTTTAGAGGTCGTGACTGTGTGTGTGTGTGTGTGTGTGTGTGTGTGTGTGTGTGTGTGTGTGTGTGTGTGCCTCTTTATGTTTATATGGTATAATATATACACTGATTTATATTTCAGATGGAGGTTTTTCGTCTGACAGTTCTCATTATTCTTCTGATGATGGTCGCTTCATCTGTGGAAGCATCCTCGACGTATTGCAAGGAAAGATGCAAGTAAGTAAATAAATAAATAAATACATTTTTCTGAATGAAGAAAACAATTAATAGTATTTTACCATTAATCAATTTTACGGCCCAAGAGCATACCATATTATTTGTATCCATCTCAGAATGGACACTAAGGTACATGCCTGCGTCTTAAAAGGTTCGGCCACGTGAAAGGTGTGACACAACGGGAAACTACTCAGTGTATCTTCATAACTGAAATATGAATACTCCGACAACTGTATCGAAATTTGTGTTAATCTCTGTTATTAAATAACATCAGTATATTCAAATTAGGAACATTAACCCTCTACACTCAGAAAAATCAAAACAAAAAAAATCCACAGCGAGCATTAAAAAACACACGAATACTTAATAAAAGAAATACTACAATGTATCTCTTGCACTAACGATGATGATCATGATAGTGATAACTGAAGTGTGGGGTTGGTTGTTAATACTCGTTAAAGTCTGTAATTCAAACTGTTTCGTATATCACTGTTTCAGCGAAATTCATCCTGAGTGGTAAGCATGTTTTTCTTGTTCCCAGTTAGGACAAGCATGCTATCTGTATCTCTGTCATAAGTATTTCTAATCCGAAATAGGCAGTTTTAATTGCCGAACTCTTCTTGAAAATAATGATATTGTTGTTTTTAATGCAGTGGTATTCTTAAAAGAATCTTTTGAACATTTGTTTTGTAAAAGTAACGCACACACACAGAAAAGAAGAAAATAAAGAAAGAAAAGAAAACACACACACACATTCATATATGAATGCATATTTACATACACAAGCTAACAGACATACATACATACATACATGTCTATATAAAAAATAAAAATATAAAAAAAATAGGCGAACAATTTGTTCTTAATTTCAGGGATTGCGACAATTACTGCGCTTACAGTGAGTAAATTAATTATTTTTTAGTTGTTTTAATTTTTTTTTTTTTTTTTAGCGATATAAACATTATTGTGTACATAATAAATTCCAATGTAGGAATGTAGGGGTGAGGCAAGATCAGTCATTTTTACATTACTTATGGCAATGAAAAAATAATTTTGTTTTCCATGAAAATGATAAATTAATATCAAACTGTTAAGAATGCTTAACTTTACATTTTCCTATTTTTCAGAAAAAGGCCGTCGTAGTGCTGGAAGAAAAAATATTAACATCGACTAAAAAAAAAAAAAAAAAAAAAAAAAAAAAAATCCACCAACAAACTATCGATGTAAACTAATTAATGTTATGTTTGGCAAATAAATCCTTATCTCTTTTCACTTATTTCCTTGTTCAATCAGTTTGTTTTAGATTTGATTTTCAGAACACATTTGAATTCATGTTATGAGGCACACTCTGTGTACGCACTTGACACAAACATCTGACATTATACTCATTATTACGTTGGCCATCCTGTTGGGATTTGAGATCTGTGGTAAATGTGTTTTTTAGGTTGAACCTGCTATGTTGGCTCATCATAAGATCATGACAAGAATATTCCATAAAAAAAAGACGTGATTTGTTTCTCACAACTTGGAAGAAAGGCGAGAGAGAAGAAAAATTGCAGGATAACCTATAAATAAACTCTGACCTATTTTGTACGTATTTTGTATTTTTATGAACTCACTGGAAACATTTCAGTCAGCGAGACACGTGGACAAACGCACATGCAAACAAATGAAAGAAAACAGGTAATACAGAAGCTAGATTTTAAAATGAAATCTTAATCAAATTTAAGTAAGTGTAAATGAAGGTCATGTGTAAAAATTAAACAATTTCCTTCCGACTCTATTTATTCTTTTTCCTAAGTGAACGGGTTTTATTTCTGCTGACTTGATAATATGACAGAGGACAGCGTGAAACAGAAAGTTATGGGAATGATATGCTAAGACTTTCGGCCAGAATGGAACACTCCAGCTAAATCTTCTTATGATGATACATAGCGATTAATTTGAATGCTTCTAAAAATCCCATTCGCTGCTGTTGTTGTTTTTGTTGTTGTGTTATAAGTTTTACTGTGAATCCACGAATAGCATTTGCTTTTCGATCGGTGTAAACATCAATACAGACTTTAATAGTATTTAAATGGCCTTTAGTTTGGTTGTTATTTGTTGCTTTCATGTTGTAAGTAATGCTTGTTGTTATTATTATTATTATTATTATTATTATTATTCGTCTTAAAATACCAGAATCGTTTCTCTTAATCACATTATATCTGATTCTGTTTCAGCTTCTCCCTTCACTCCACTGCATTCACACATTTATCTGTGTAGACAAAAACAAAGTAACTGATTTATCTATCACCATTATGCGTGCTTAATAGAAGAAAAACAAAAGCCATTTCAGTCGCCATTTGCTTTTTATACTATCATTTAAAAAACCGTTTTCTTCAATACTTAGAATAGAAAGACTCCGCATCTCGGTCATCTAAAAAAAACAATTAATAAAAAAGAAGGTGTAAAAAGAAAGACGAGAAGTATATATGTATGTATTATAGTTGTATCTATCTATGCATCTGTACATGTCTCGACATCTACGTATCTGTATATAATGGCTTCTTCCACATCTGTATAAATGACCGAGCAAGTTATTTGGAAGTACACAACCTGTAGTCTAACACTGCGAAGAGGTGAAGTTTAATTATATCACTGAGAATCGTAACACATTTCAAAACATCTCTATCATACACCGTGGCAAAATCCAAGCCTATCAAACCAGGAGACATCTATTACATTTTATTCTTTCTCGTTAAACTTACCTTATCTCCATATCACCTTTAACTTTCGTCTCTTTTTCTTTCTGCAGACCAAGACACATCTGCCAATATATACACAAAAAAGATATTCAACACATAGTACTTTTACTAATACAGAAATTAATATTAATATTTGCATCTCTCTCTCTCTCTCTCTCTCTCTCTCTCTCTCTCTCTCTCTCTCTCTCTCTCTCTCTCTCTCTCTCTCTCTCTCTCTCTCTCTCTCTCTCTCTCTCTCTCTCTCTCTCTCTCTCTCTCTCTCTCTCTCTCTCTCTCTCTCTCTCTAATTTTCCATATACATATATTTACCTGCCTCTGACTATCTCTGTGTCTGTGTGTCCGTCTATTATTACTCAGTATAGATATATCTCTTACCTTCTATGGGAAAAAAGGATGCATCTTCGTCTCCTTTGTCTAAAAACACAAAAAATGCACAATTTTAGGCATTATTATTAGATCAGTATTCTTTATATATTTTTGTCCCACTCTCACTTTTCTATTTACATATTTGTTTAGATATCTTATTATGCGATTCGTACAGTCAATCTATATATATATATATATATATATATATATAGAGAGAGAGAGAGAGAGAGAGAGAGAGAGAGAGAGAGAGAGAGAGAGAGAGAGAGAGAGAGAGAAATGCTAAACGTTCTATTTCTGCTATAAACACTCCCTGAATTTATGCCTCTGTTTTTCTGTCTGGTGTTTGTTTGATCTGTCATCTATCAGTTATTAACATTATATTTCTTAAATTTTA